>JACXGJ010008719.1:0-26294 GCA_016801105.1 Esox niger
TGTTTCATTATAAACAGGACATTGTTGTGTTTAGTCTCATGCTGTTTCATTATAAACAGGACATTGTTGTGTTTGGTCTCATGCTGTTTCATTATAAACAGAACATTGTTGTGTTTGGTCTCATGCTGTTTCATTATAAACAGGACATTGTTGTGTTTAGTCTCATGCTATGTTTCATTATAAACAGGACATTGTTGTGTCTAGTCTCATGCTGTTTCATTATAAACAGGACATTGTTGTGTCTAGTCTCATGCTGTTTCATTATAAACAGGACATTGTTGTGTTTGGTCTCATGCTGTTTCATTATAAACAGGACATTGTTGTGTTTAGTCTCATGCTATGTTTCATTATAAACAGGACATTGTTGTGTTTAGTCTCATGCTATGTTTCATTATAAACAGGACATTGTTGTGTCTAGTCTCATGCTGTTTCATTATAAACAGGACATTGTTGTGTTTAGTCTCATGCTTTGTTACATTATATACAGGACATTGTTTGGTCTCATGCTATGTTTGATTAAGTTTTCAAGCAAAGCTCCATGTTATACTACTTACAGTATAATGATACAATGGAGACTCCCTCTACCCGCTGACTGCCAGGTGTCCACTAGCTGGGGCTGGGATGTGATTTTGGCCGGCTGAGAACAGACCTGATGCCGGGGATGAATGAGCTTAGGTAGCTGTGCTAAGGGTCATGAGACGCTTGTTAATAGTCATCCCTCCCTCATGCTGATCTAAGCCGTGGCTGTGATATAAGGAGCCTGGGGTGTTGTTGGAGCAGGATGAATCAATACCCTTTGAAAGCCTCGGGGCGTCCAGAGGGCAGCAGCCATCACCGCTGAGAGACTGCCTCCCGCCAGTGATATTGGATAGACAAGTCCAGGCCCGGCCCTGCAGACAGAGTCCAGTCTAAAGCATGAAGTCCAGATCCGACCCTGCAGACAGAGTCTGGATTAAAGCATGAAGTCCAGATCTGACCCTGCAGACAGAGTCTGGATTAAAGCATGAAGTCCAGATCTGACCCTCCAGACAGAGTCCGGTCTACACACTCAGAACATCAGAAGTACCAGTATTTTTGTACTGTATCAAATGTACCAGCAAATGACCTACACACGTTTTCAATGTTGCAGGGCCGAAATGGTACACATTTGTTCTTTCTTTTGCTTCAGTTCACTCTGTACCATTTCTGTTAGTCAAAAGGTGCACTTCTGCCCCCATAAAGACAAAAATTGTACCTCTGAGGGAACATTCTTCAAAAGTACAGAGCTGTTCTTGTTTCATACTTCAATTTTTTTGTGTGCAAAACATGAGGTCCAGGTCCAGTCGTAGCTCAGCCAGCATCACCTACAGACAGACTACATACTCTTCCTCTGCTTTACATTGTTACTTTTCATTTATTTAGCTTTTAAGTATTTCTGATTGGAAGGTTTAATTTTGTTTCTTTCTGTTGTCCTCAGCTCATTTTTGTGCCTCCATTAACTCTGCGCATAGAATGTGAAATGAAATCCCTTATATCCTATTGATACCTCAATGACTGAACTGCTTTCCCAGTAGGATCGACCATTCACCTGGATGCTGTGGTCAAAATCAGTCAAAGTACCTGCTTGTAATATTCCTTATGACCTTCACCATTGATCCCTATATGGCAGCCAAGTAGGTGATAATCATTAGTGGATGTAAGATTGCATGATGTGTATTTTTCAAGGATTTGCAGCATTATTGCACCTAGGGCTCTAACCTGGGCTGTCTGGGGGGGATGCGGTTCCAACCCTAACCCTAATAATTAGGGTACCTGCAGGCTATATTGTAGTTGTTGGCTGCAGACTGCGCTCTCCTCCAAGCGTGTAGTTACCACCAAATACTTCCTCATTGAGCAAGCAGTGTCATAAGAAGTGTAATGGCTTTGTGGAATGTTCATCCGAGGACTTACGTTGATCATGTCTCACTGAAAGTAAATGTGACAGGGCAGGCCATAAATGTGAATTGGACATCATGAAATTGGAACGACAGGAAAACATGGTAAAATAGGGAGAAATATATATATTTATTTATTCTTGGGTCAAGAATAAACCAACCCATTAGTTTTATATCCCCTTGCAAGCATGCAGTCCCTCCAAATCTAGGGCCTGTTCACACTGCAGCCTCAGTACTCGGAGTGCTGCTTGTCCAGCCTCTTTACAGGTGAACTGGTTTAGTTCTGCTCCTGGCTAACACTAACCAGTCCAGGCCGACTCTCTGTTCTGCCCCATTCCTCTCCATAGTTCAGAAAATAACAAGCCTAACAAAACTGTAACCATGATATTGCCTATGGACTTTTTCTTTCGCTCATGAACTTTTGACCTGCGCGCTGTGTTACAAGTCTCTTGGATGCCATTCCCTGGGGTGTTTCTCTTCTCAATGAACTCTGGTCTATGTATGTTTTGTCGGAGAGACTCATGATACTTGTCACTTATTTGAGCGTAGATGCGTAATGTTCTATGACCCTGGCCTTTTCCCTTGGCTGGGGGGGCTACAGCCCCGATCTAGACACTAGGGGCTTGAGTTCTTTCGGCTTTGCTCCGAACCCAATGGTGTGTAGAATAGGGACGTCATACTATTCCCATCATGCTTTCTGAACACTATTGCACACTCAAAACAGTAGAAACTAATCTTGTCGTTTTGAAACCCAGGCTTTGGTTAGGTTCAGTGAGAACCAGCCCTAATTTTCATTGTTTCTCTTCTCTTTTACAGAGAAGAGAATCTTCCTCTCTTTCCAAAAAGGCAAATAATACATTTAACATAGTTGGAACTACCTACACCATCAATGTGGCGAAGGACCCGGGTTTAACTACCGTCTCCAGGAGTGCCACCACAGCCCCACACCATCACCACCACCACCACCACCACAAGGTCCCCAAAATGGATGACTCGTACGTGGAAGCCATAAAGTCCTACAACCGCGTAAGCAAAGTGGACAAGATATCACGCATCATCTTTCCTGTGCTGTTCTTCATCTTCAACCTTGTCTACTGGGCTACCTACATCAACAGCAAGCCACGCGCTATCCCCCCTCCCAGGTCCACCACCCAGGATTAAAACCACCAGGACAAAATAGTCTGGGCCCAAGAGATCCACCAGTGATCCTCAACATGTCCACCATTATTTTGGACTTCATTTGGAGATTAGCAAGTGTCAGTAGATCAAAGACAAACATTCTAATAGATTCATACAAACAGAACTATATCGATTTGTTTCCTGATTGTTGATTTGTTTGATTAGCCAGATGGTGTTTCTCTTCTCAGAAATGAGAAGGTCGGGGCCAAGTGTTCAAACCTTTCACGGTAGCTCATTACAGAGAATTGGGCCCTGCTGCATCACTGTTTGTCAACACATACATACCCATGCTCGCAGACACACACACTCACACACCATTCACTCTGAAATGCGTCAGAACGCAGCCAGGAGAGTCATTGGCTGCTCGGCTCCATGGTAGGCTCTTATAGCCAGGGGCTGCCTGTAGAGTTCCGTAGGAACATCATTAATAATCCTCTGCCCTTCTGCTAGCGCTGAATCTCAATAGACCCAACGCAATATCATCTGGAATTGCTTTTGTGTCCTATGGGCCTGCCTGTGCATTTTCCAGTCCAGTGACACTTATTGTTTTAACAGGCTGAGTATGCTCAAAAAGAAAGAAGCAGTGTGCCTTTTTGAATACCCACATAATCGAGACGAAGCGTACGGCACACACACACAAACACACACACACAAAAAACATGCTGGTGTCCATATGGTTTTGGCCCCTTCTCTCCTCTGCCTACAGCCCATGGCAGGTCTCTTCATTACCTCAGACTGATGTCTAGAATACAGTAGAGTGGATAACAGGTCATCGGTATAGGAACATACCTGTTCACTTGTATAGGAACACATTCATTTGTTCAGTCACGTTCAATCTCAAGTGAATATTCTTGACTTTGAGTTAATAATGTTTTCTGATGAAAGCTTTGACCCTTGTGCCTATCCGTGGGGTTTCTTCTCTTTAGGGGATAACAACACACGTTTGAGGCCCCCGATTTAGAAAAGGCAACTTCATTTTTTTAAGATGCTCATGACCCATGATGTCCCATTCCCATTCGATACATTTGGTTTTATTTGTGCGATACTTTATTTACATGAAGCAGGTAGGTGACTTCAGACAGGAACCTAAGTACCTTACGTACAACATACCTCAGTGGAGGTTGCACATCGTCAGGCATGTCGTTGGACTGTTACATGTAAAAACAGCAGGGCTGGAGTAGGGGCGCTTGTTATGCTAAAGATGCTGTGTTGAAAGCATACAGCCTGTGTGTGATGACTCTAACAGTTGCCGTGAAAGTTACGTGAAGTAATGTCAATGCACGTGACTTTTCCTGCACCTTTGCGCAGTGTTCTCCCCTTGTTAAGCAGATCACTCGCCCGGAACCCGACGAACGTGGGAACGTTCTATGCGATCTCCCAAAACAAGACGGCGTTCAATGTAACACCTTGCAAACGGCTATAACAGTGGCCGTTTTGTTGTGACTTTCTCTGAAGGTGTGTTATAAACCCGAACCATGTACAATGTATCAAACATATGCATGACAATCTGTACATGTGTAAGTCCACAACCTCCAGTGATGTCGTGTGTCATATTGCAATGTCAGGCTTACTGTCAGTATTTCAGTCGCTCACTAAGATACCGTGTAGTGTTCCATCTCTGTTGGATTGGGTGCTTGTCCTTCTAACAGGGCCAATGGTTCATAGCTACAATATAGCTTCATATATAAGGAATATATTTATATATGATTACATATATACCGTAGTCAGTATATTTATGCAAATTAACATACGATTTAAGACATACATTTTATGTAATATAGCCTATTGTGTCATAACAAATGCTAAGGGTTAGAAAGCAGTACACAACAAATAAATACATCAACAAAATATTTAAATAAGGGCAAATACTGTAATTATTTCACAGAATTGTATTATTACGTTTAGGAATTTGTATATACTGTGAACGAAATAGAGTTTGTGGAGAATGAAGAGTCAGGTTGATTGTAATGTCATTGGGGCCTACGTGTTGAAGGTACATTCAGCTCTGGTACACCTTCCGTGTGCTGAGACGCTGACATTGGAGATGCTGACATTGGAGACGCTGACATTGGAGACGCTGACATTGGAGACGCTGACATTGGAGACGCTGACATTGGAGACCCTGACATTGGAGACCCTGACATTGGAGACGCTGACATTGAAGACGCTGACATTGGAGACGCTGACATTGGAGACCCTGACATTGGAGACGCTGACATTGGAGACGCTGACATTGGAGACCCTGACATTGGAGACCCTGACATTGGAAACCCTGACATTGAAGACGCTGACATTGGAGACGCTGACATTGGAGACGCTGACATTGGAGTCGCTGACATTGGAGACGCTGACATTGGAGACGCTGACATTAGAGACGCTGACATTGGAGACGCTGACATTGGAGATCAGGCGACTTGGCTTCTCCATAAGATCAGTACATCGTGTGCACTTTTCGTACCTGACTGTGAACAAGCAGATGTCTTTGTCTGCCAGTGACGCTGCTGTCCCTGATGTTCTTTGTCCCCCTGCGATGTAACTGCATGTCCTGAAGCACTGAGGCACTGGACAATTCCTTCACCAAGAGAGCTTGCAGACCACTATGGACTCTGCCAGGAGCTCTTTTCATTGGTCGCGCCAGTCTTTGCAAACCTGTGATGAAGTGTCCTTCTCAACGACAGGACCCCAGGCATTAGCGCGCCCTTTCTCCATTGTCTGCTCACCGCTCAGCAAATAACTAATGACTGTTGGGATTTCCAGGACATTGTTAGTTAACATACAAGACTTTGAATGGGGGGGGCTATCTGAACGGTAAAAAAGGGGTTTGTTATGTTTTGGCATGTGGCTCATTGAGACGTCAATTCTGCACCTGTTGGTGGCTAGCTCTGTCATGGCTTGCTCTGTCATGGCTAGCTCTGTCATGGTTAGCTCTGTCATGATTAGCTCTGTCATGTGAGCTGCGCTATAGCTCAAGCTAGTCATTTTGTTTGTGGTGTTTACACTGTGATTCAATGCAAAAAGGTAGCAAGACATAACAAAGAAATCCTGTCAGGGACAGGGAACCCGCCTGCACAATCTGTATTGCCATGCTTGATAGCACCATGGAACACCCGAAACCTGGGAGTGTCATTTCTGTGACGTACTGTGACATACTAATGCAAGGACAACACACGCAGCTTATGAATATAACACAATAGAAATACATGTTCTCTCCACACTTTCATTTAGTGGAGAGTGGAGGTGTCATTGGGATTCATTCCACAGCCAAAATATAGTCCTAAAGCTATAGGACCAGAATTGAGGTCTCTCCCTCAATATGTACAGTTTACAATGGGTTGCCTCTTCCATGGTGTGTCTCCATTATTCTCTGATTATTTGCTTTGCCAAAAATGACCTTTTAGAAGAAAAGCATGTGCCCTAGGATATGGCAAGATTTCGTGTTTTGCTCTGAGTGATTGGGTTTGGCATTGAGGATGTCTGAAGGGTGTTGATTAAGACACGATTTGATGAAGCACACAAGTTGTGTGGGAGATTACAGTCCCTGACCTGCATGCATCAAGGTTGGGAGGATCAGAACTCACCATTGGATGCCTGTACAGCCTCAGTAAAGGATTTAAAGGCAGTGCTAAAATAATACTCAATATGGTCTGACTTCAGATGCCAAGCCAGATCACTTACTTTCTCAGCAAATTGCAGAGGATATTCAAGAGACTAACATAGATCCTGCAGAAAGAGCCTCCTGTTGGGAACTGAACACACAGCAGACAAGACTGACGACATCAATGTCACTCCGAAGAGAACCACATCCTTTCACTGTTGAATGGTGGGCTGTGAAGTCCATTATATTTAGGGCCAAATAACCTATTATTTTCTTTTTCTTTTTTTTCTCTGCACGCTTTAGAGAAAAGTAGATTGTGGGAAACATTTCCCCATTAATATTTGAGGTTATACCTTAGAATAGTTTTGACTATAAATTGGTTAGGTTGCCTTTGCTTGCTTGTGCTTGCTTTGATAAAAGATATGATCAATTATACATTAAGTATAAGAGTTTTATTCAGAACTACAGTTCTCTGACTGCTTTCAGTTTGGGTTGGTTCACTAGCTCTGTGACCCCAACGTATTACAGCCAAGCACATTTGACAACTTTCATCACAGTGACCTAGTTTCAGGAATCAGTGCGCTTGCATATTTAACCTGTGTGGAAACTTGCGCCTTATGAAGTTTGTGGCACTGTTCTCAATTCCTTCTGTAATAAAGGGTAGAGGAATTAAATGCAGAATGATACAAATTGTTAGTAGCCAGCAAATCTGATGTAATTTGATCTTTTTGTTAATGTGAAGGCAGAGTGAAAGCAAGGAGCTTTATTTCAACACTCGCAGTGTTAATGTTTTGAAGACTATGTAATTTTGACATTATTCTGTTGAAAGTGGAATTATTTTTTGTAGAAGATTTACTTCGAAAGTGTTCATTTTACTCTTGTATTGTGAAGATTTGTTTGTGGGTCTAAATTATGGAGAATGTTCTTTTTAACCTCCCTTTGTCCAGGTTTTGCTGTTCTTTACGTTAATAAAGATACAGTTCTTTCATCTGCTTCTTGGTCTTCAGTTGTCTGTGTGAAAATGGTTACATCTTCAAGTGAATGCAGGACTTTTCCTTTTCAGAGCTTTACATTAGTTTTAATGGGTGATCATATACTTCACGTGGGAATAATGCTTTAGGCCCTAAACTGAAGGATTCTCTGTGTTTTCTGTTGGGAAGTGATTGAGTGTCTACACTGATGAAATATATATCACTGTGATGTCCTATTCTTTTTGAGCCCAGTGTGTTGCACAGCCTTCAGAATGAGCAACGCTGAGTATCTGTGTATTTGGGTGTATGGAGCACATCCATCTTTAAAAAGGTGTGGACATTCTGAAGCCTCTCTGTCCATCACTCATCCAGAAGAATTCCTCCCCAACATAAAAGCAGTAGCATACTGACTGTTTTTCAAAGCACGATCAATACCAGCTGAAATATTAACTTCCTGCCGAACCAGGTGACGCCCATTTTCATCATTAGAACAAACACAAAGGCTCCTGCATTTGGATGAAAAAAAGCATAGACAGTGTCTGCAGGCTTTATATTCCCTAACATAAAGTATGTTTGACGCATGGTAATATTTTGACATCTATATACCTTTACACTCTCAAAAGGATGTGTTTCAGTATTTTAGTTCTAAAGGACAGTTACAAGTTATATCCCATACGTGTAGGCATGGGCAAAATGTCAGTTTCCATGTATTTTCAGGAGCATGTGTTGTTCTGTCAACACTGTCTTTTCCCTGAGGATTTCTGCCCATTGTGGTCACGGCTGCAGGGTTTGTCCTCTGTATTGGTTGGTTCCATCACCGCATCATCACTGGACAGCACTACGGGAATCTCACAGCTTTTCTTCTCTCCTTCTGAAAAATCCTGGGCTCAGGACACTGTAGAAGGGCTATTATGGCTGGAAGAGACGTCTCCAAGCCGGCGAGGATTTAGTCTGCTGACTTACTGTTTCAATAACTCTTAAGGTCAACGGGAGGTCGAGAGCTACAGAGCTTCTAGCTTTATCGACATCGGCCCTGTTTTAAACTCCATCTATAGCCCACAGCCCTCCCTCTTCGCTTCGCCTTCGGAGATTTACAGACGAGTACAGCCTGGTGGGCAGGGGCCCGTATATACAGGTGGTTTATTAGCCTGAGGCACATCATGAAGAAAGAAAGCCAAGCAGAGACTGGGGTCGCTGTTTATCTTATTTCCGGCGAACTCTGTCTAGCTTACCATGGGGGTGCCTGTGAGAACAATTGGCATTGTAATGTTAACCAGTGGATTAATGAGAGGCCTGACAAAGTGACGGCTCAGGTGAAATCCATAGGTGCCATAATCCCTCCAGTGGATCTGGGGGCAGGCTCTGTGCTCCGAGCCCCTGAGCAGGGCCCCTGAAACCGGGGAGACAGTGAGATGGAGGGGGTGTAAATTAATGTGTTTCTGCTTTACTACTTGAGAAGTACAATTCTCATTGCTGCAGAGACTGGAACACAACACATCTATGTATATCCATTCACAGGCTCCATCCAACACCCACTCTGCTGTCATCTACTCCCCCAAATACAGGAAGGAACCCTGTCTGATAAGTTGATAGGTGAAAAACGAAAGAAGCTTAGAGGTTATGGAGCTTGATGGTCTTAAATGTAATGGGATCTACCCCCTCAGTGAAGTCAGGCAAGGCTACCGATGAATAACCATTGCATGAGTGTTTACTGAAAACATAAACGGGAGAGCAGGGTTAAGGGGAGAGCCAGGTTATTGGCGCCCAAGGGTGAGTTGGGCCACCCCTTGATTCTAGGAAACCATAAAATATCAGAGTCATCCGATCAAATAATTATGAAATATGTAAACATTTCATTATGTCTATGAAGGATTAAAGTGGTAAGCTTATTAATGTATTGCGTCTGAGGCTTCATTTTCCTTGTTTATAAGTGAAGAAATATGTAGGAAGCTTCTCCCGCATGGTTTGTGGACAAGTTGTATTTAAAACGGACATGTTTTGAGACTTCTGATTATTTCAAGGCTACACAACATCTTGAAATACATGTCGATGTGGTTGTTGAAAGTAATAATATTTCCGTAGCTGAAGTAATGCTGAATGTAGGAAATGACCCAACTTACCACACTGTCCCCTACATGCACTGCACACAAGCTGGGAGAAAACATCGGCTTCATAAACTTGCATTCTCAATGGAAGATAGATCTCAGTGCGATGGTGTACCTTTTTCAGTCCTTCTGAATCCCTGTAGTGTTAGCTTTTTGTTTCAGATCCAGTGAGGAATGAGATCGTCTCCACAACATGAAGGCTCATTCTGATGGTTTTATTGACTATATTTCTTCATGCCTTCGTCTCATGTGAAAGTCCACAGTGGATCGTTACACTCTTCATTATGTCTCAACAGGGTCTCTGGTCATCTAACAAGGCTGTTGATTCAGGTGTTCAGTAGGGTTTATGAATGGTATATGCTCACTTTATCATAGATTTTATGTTTGAAAACACAAACACACACACACACACACAAGTTTGTACAGCTAACCTCATGGGGACCAGAAAATAGAAATCCCATGCTCCCTTACCCTAATCTTAATCCTAAACCTAACCTTAACCCATACCCTAATCCTAACCTTAACCTAACACTAATCTATCCTTAACCTCAGTAAAGTAAGATTTATGCCTAAACTTTACCTAGGAATAATGCCTAACCTTAATCCGAAACTTAACCAACAATGCCTGGACCTTAAAGAAACCCCAATTCTAACTCTAAAAGTAATTTAAGTTTGACCCTAAACCTAAACCCTGAGCCAGAAATTTACTTTTGCCTCATGGGGACCAGCAAAAGGTCCCCATGAGTCCAATTTCTTGTGGTTTTACTATACTCATGGGGACATTTGGTCCCCATGAGTATAGTTAGACATAAAACACACACACACACACAAACCCACCCTAATAATATCCCTTAACCTCATTACATCTCAGTTATTCCAGCCAACCACAGTCCAACTTACCCCTCAGTTATCACGGCCAACCACTGTCCATCTTACCTCTCGGCCAACCACAGTCCATCTGTCAGACACTAGGAAAGTTTCATCTTATTGCAGCAGGCCTGATTGCCGTGAGGATAGGACAGATATGCAGAGAAATCCCAGTGTTACTCTGGTACTCGGTGCGGAGAGAGGTGGCCATGGGTAATGTTGGGTGCATCCTTCTGTCGTTCGTCATTCCACGCTGTGTAGCGGACAGTGACAGGGCCAGATGAGCAGTCGTCGGTCTTTATGCTACAGTGCCAGCCAGCAATAGTCACCTGGGCCTGACCTCCCTGAAACTCTCCCTAGTCAGAACTGAAACATGCTGGCACGGGATGAATGATTCAAACTTCAAAACACAAGAACATCTCTGCCAATGCCTGGGGAAGTACTTGTTTAGTGATATTACATTTTTTCCCTTCTCTTCTTGTACTTCTCTCTGTCCCTCAGGGACTACGCAGAAGGTCAACAAAATCGTTGCTGCCAAATGTTCCAGATCTCCCCAGTGCTCTGCCATGTTATCAAATTTCAAACCACCACTGATCTGCCCCCACACAGGGAGAGGATTGTAGCCTAATTAAGACTTGACCCTGGCCAGGATGTCTCATCATGACTTTGTCAGAGCAGAAAGACATTCCTTGATTAACGTTCTGTGCCCATGTTATGCCCTCTGAAAACACTCCTTCCAATGTGCCGCAGCCACTCATCACCAGCTCTCCGTTTCACAAAATGTTCTGCCTCCTCGCCAGCTCCTATTTTCAAGTGAAAGGCCAAGAATTTTGAATTAGAAAAGAAAACTGAGTTGTGGTGTTATAGAAGGTCAGACATTTTAGTAAGGGAGTTGGTCAACCGTGGTTTATCACTGTTGTGTTATTAATGTCACGGCCATGAAGGCAGGACACAGGTGCAGAGTGGTGGTTGAAATCCATTCTTTCATTTCACTCAAACAGCAACCAAATACCACTGAGCATAATCACAAACAATAATCCATAGTCGGTGTTAAACAAGACTCAACTTAAATAGGATCCTCAACTGAAGGCAACGATATACAGCTGCCTCCAATTTGAGAGATCAGAACCAACTGTAGAGATGTCTAGAGGCATCTATCTCTGCCAGGACCTGGCTATGGCCCTCAGCTCAGCGCAGAGATGACTAGGGGTAAAGCCAGGGCCAAACAGTTAAGATACTGTGTCAAACATTTTTTAAGAATGTATCTACAGTGTTAGTTTTGCTAGCTAGTCGGTCATTTATGGTGGAATGATTCCATAAATGTTTTCAAATGAACTGGAAAGATTCTAGTTCAACATTCTAAATCAACATTTCAATATTTTGTTTACTGGTCTAACATTCTTGACCTTTAGGCTACACTATCACCCCAGAAAAATGCTTCCAGTGCAACAATCTCTGTGGCAAATCTTTCAAAGGTGTGACATTTATTTGTAAAACTTTCAAAGGATTTACCACAGATAATTTTTATTTGATATGTCCATACATGTAGGCTGTTTTTAGATTACTGCTAATTATTTTTACAAATAGTTCACACTACTTCAAACTCGTCAAGCCTTGAGACCACAATTAAATGCACTAAACCTAAAGCAAAGCATCTATGGTCTGTTAACACTTAAACCTCCAAAGGAAGTCATGAAACTCTAGGCTGGCCAATAAAGAATCCAGCAGGTATCCCACTTCTCTGCCCCTAGGGCAAACTGCTCCACTGTCTATAGGCAGAGATTGCCCAATTACTCTGTCAGTTCATGACAGCACAGACTCCAGCTGACCTCCTTAAAGCAGGAAAAATGCATGATACAAAGAGCTTGACACCTCTAGGGTTCGCCTCAGGGGCTGGAGATGAGCGAAGAGGTTGTTCAATCACTGAACAGTGCTCCGCAACTGTAGTCTCTGGTAATGTGTCTACTACACCCAGAGAATATGACATGGAACACAAATATTACTTTTTCCACTTCAGAGTCGAGTGCTGTGTTTTTTCAGCATCATTTGGTTTGGTTCCATTTCTTTATTTCTCTATGAATGAGTACAATAATAATAATTGCTGATGACATTGATTGTGAAGACGGATGCCTCACATGACAGAAGCCATTGGATGCACAGTGTTCAATATAGGTGGATGAGACCGAGGTATGGAAAAATACCGACCTGGCCTAACCTTACACATTACACCCATCCATACATCTCGATCAAGCAGTGAGGCGGCTGCCTCCCTCCAGGCTCTGCTGTTTCCACTTGGTTTAATTTTATTGTGCCTTTTCTAATGATAAGAACACTGCTCACTCGCCCTCTTTTGGCAGGGTTGTATTACACTGGGTACGAAGGTAAAAGCGATTCTGCCCAAATTAGTTCCGGCCGGCAGGGTAGCCTCTCCTAGATTTAAGACATGAATTACCAGAGGTTATGTCTCGACTCTAGACTCGCATAAAAAATGATGGCCCAGAAACATCATGTCACGGGAAAATGTTCATTGGCTTCAACTTAATGTGAGATGGGCGTTAAATTGAAGTGTCTGTTAAGATCAGGCGTACAATTACAATGTACGCATAAACAAACAACAGAGCAAAAGAATGATAGCACTCGCAACCCAAATAACTCCATAGATACCAAACAATTTAATGTGGATTACATTGTTTAGTATGCTCAAACAGTAGGCTCTCAGCCATTCTTTTTGGTGGAGACTAGAACCATTCCCTAACCACATTCATCATTTTACATTAGAGCCACTGCCTGCCTGTAATCAGTCTGTCTGTTGCCTTGCTGCTCTCCTCTCACGCAGTATGTGTGGCAAAAAGGCATAACACCGACCGGCCTAGCACATCAAATGTCACCCTTGGGCAGATAAACAGTCATTGTTTTAACACAGATGTTAGGAGTAAGGCAAGTGTGGAGAATAACTGTTTTTGTCACAACAAATAAACAGATTTAGTCAGGCAGAAAATTAAACATAGGTTGTTCTTTTCACAGTCCGAGTTACAGTCAAAGGTATTGAGAAAATACAAAGAGCAGTGGGGACTGTTTAATTATATGTGGAACCGGGCACATGAGAGACAGACCGGGGCATCAGGGGGTACTTTAATTATATGTGGAACCCGGCACATGAGAGACAGACCGGGGCATCGGGGGGTTCTTTAATTATATGTGGAACCCGGCACATGAGAGACAGACCTTGGCCTCAGGGGGTACTTTAATTATATGTGGAACCCGGCACATGAGAGACAGACCGGGGCATCGGGGGGTTCTTTAATTATATGTGGAACCCGGCACATGAGAGACAGACCTTGGCCTCAGGGGGTACTTTAATTATATGTGGAACCCGGCACATGAGAGACAGACCTTGGCCTCAGGGGGTACTTTAATTATATGTGGAACCCGGCACATGAGAGACAGACCTTGGCCTCAGGGGGTACTTTAATTATATGTGGAACCCGGCACATGAGAGACAGACCTTGGCCTCGGGGGGTACTTTAATTATATGTGGAACCCGGCACATGAGAGACAGACCTTGGCCTCAGGGGGTACTTTAATTATATGTGGAACCCGGCACATGAGAGACAGACCGGAGCATCGGGGGGTTCTTTAATTATATGTGGAACCCGGCACATGAGAGACAGACCGGGGCATCAGTGTTGTCGGTGATGAGCGGCAGAATGACATACTCACTGAAGCCATTACATTAATGTGTGACATGTGAGAAGGCGGCCAAGCAGTATCTTAGCAACAATAGCATTTCAACGTAACGCTGCACCCGAGCCTGTAGGCTGCCGGGAGCTATGAGAGCTCCTCTTGAGGACAATCAGGCGTACATTAAGAGGCCAGTACATACTTTATGTCTGTTTATTGTCTTTTTTTCTTTTACCCTCCCTCTTTCGATCTTTTTTTTTAACAAGGCAACAGTAAACTTGTCGTCCCCGACAAATTATGCACACTCCCCCAGGTCCAATTAATGTAATGTTTTAAGTGGCAAATCAGTAAGACATGACACATAATTCACCCACTTTTAGTGCAAATCATGCCAGCGATGTTTGACAAATTGCAAGGGTCATTGAGGTTGAGCATGTGTGCCAAATTTTCTCACTTCGAGGGATACACATCAAGAGATATAAACATTTGCCATAGTGCCAGTGGGGTTAATATGAATCTTCTTGCAAAGGTCTTGACAGTGTATGTGACATGTGTATACAATTTCGTTATGTATATTAACCTTGACTGATTCTGAGATAGTTCATACAGAGTACATACGGAGTCCAAAATGAAGTCCCCTCCCTGATTTCGTTGAGGTAGACAACAATTATTTGGTCATAGGAATGTGAACAAAATTATTATAATTAACCATAGACTCATTACTTTATTTTTAGGCATATGCTTCTTTATACTTCCTTCATAAAACGTAGATCCCTCTTCCCTCTGTCTTTTTGAGAAAAACGGATACAGTGAAATTCAAATAAATTTTTTACATACCACTTAATGCCACATTGAAGGAAGGGGGCAGGACACAGGCACAGGGAGAACACATGACTTAACAATGAACAATTGTCTGTGCTCTAAATGAGGGACAGTGTGCATGCTAGGATGTGACAGTACCCCCCCAAAGGTGTTGTTCAAGACGAGAAAGTGACAAAAAGGGGGGGGGGGGGGTGAGTCCAGAGGTGGCAGCAGCCAAACCCGGAGCTCAGCCGAAACCCACAGAGCCCTAGAATGTGGCCTCAAAACCAGGAACAGACAGTCAATTCTAGCAGAGACACAGCTCCTAAACTGATGTGGGGCAGAAACGGACCTATGTGACCCTATTCTCGTCCTAACAACTTGTGAGACCGATGGTCTCCTCAATACTCAGATCTGCCTCTGTGGGGGTTTCATGCCGGACCTGGAAAGCCTTTGCATCCTAAAGCGGCAAGCCCTCTGTTCATCGGTAGCTGCAACCACCACCATAGCGCCTCACCAAACAATAACTTGCCCCCTCTCCAAAGTACTGTGTTCAGCCGCTGTGTCCTTCATTATGGTCGGACATTCTTGTAAGCAGTAGGCACGGCACAGCCGCAGGCAGAACAGAGGGCTTTTAATAAAGAACTAAGTAGCAACAAAAACAGAAACTAGACACAAAAACAGAAACAACTTTACACTGGCACAAGAACCAAATAATGACTCACAAGATACACTTGGGAGGAAAGACCATAAATAGGGACAATGATTAGGAACACAGATGAGTGCCATAACTACAGAGAGGTTTGTTGAGGGAGAGAGGGCGTTGGACGTGCCAGGACGTCACACAATAGCCACGAAGTCCAATTATTTGTGATGGAATCACTGCAAACCTAATATGACACAAACCTCTGTTTAAATTGAGTTACAAAGCACCACCAGCTGCTAGTATTGCCAGTAAAGATGAGAACTGCCTGTTGCTCGTGACATAGCTAAGTTGCCGGACCAGTTGTTTGCTACTAGTTTCAGTCCATGGGTGTGGCAAAGAATTTGTCATGAGCTTAGTATTCATATAACTTTATATAACTGAGCACAGCCTCATGTCACACTGTCTGTAGGTGTGATCCATTTCCATGAGCCCAGTGGAACCCAATAAACTGGCATACTGGGTGAACTTTAGAATGCACACAAATGATTCTGACATGATATGGTGCGGGTTCCATAGTTTTCTTCTACCTGTATCCTTGTGACTGTATCAGGGGGATTGCTGAATGGTGTCACTGACATGGGCCGTAGTCCAATAAGCCCAATGGGGTCACTGACATGGGCCGAAGTCCAATGAAATCATGATGAAGAGTCCATTTCACCATCCGCTGGGGTAAACCAGCTTTAATTCCTTCCTCATTACATTATAGGACCAGTGCCGATGCCCCCTTCCCAGCCATCTACCTTTTACTTCCTGTTCATTAGTTTCTTTCGGCAGAGAGGGAGGAGTCTGACTGGTGTAGGTGAAATGGCAGTCACATGCCCGGGAAGAAACCGCCATGTTGTGTCACCAGCTGCCAGCTTAATAGTCCCTGTCACCAGTGATTGATTCTACCGCACTGGCAAAGATGGCAGTCTCATTTTTATAGTATGTCAAAGAGGATTCTAGGAAATTGGTAGGAGAAGGTAAAGATTTAACACTCGAGAACCCCAACCCGACCAATTTGTCTTAGAAGAAAATGATTTAGACTCGATCTCCTTGCATGTTATATTCTTCATGGCTTATACAAGAGCTGTGCGATTGACAGATGTCTCTGTCCAGACTGGCTGGATTGATGTTGACAACTGAAAAACAGCTCAGCAGTCAGTCTGCTTTGCTGCATCCTTGCATGAGCGACTCAGCAACGTGTCGGCTGGTTATGCAGAAGGAGGATACAGCCTTTTCAGAAGGTTGAAAAGTAAAGAAAACTACCTGATTTTTTTTTTGTCTTCCCAGCCTCCAAGAGAAGACAGCAGAAAGAAACAAGATGCTGTGATGATCCCCAGAACCAGGGGTGGTTAGTACCATATTGATGATCCCCAGAACCAGAGGTGGTTGATACCATAGTGATGATCTTCAGAACCAGGGGTGGTTGGTACCAGAGTGATGATCCCCAGAACCAGGGGGTGGTTGGTACTATAATGATGATCCCCAGAACCAGGGGGTGGTTGGTACTATAATGATGATCCCCAGTACCACAAGGTGTTTGGTACCATAGAGATGATCCCCAGATCCAGGAGTGGTTGGTACCATAGTGATGATCCCCTGAACCACGAGGTGGTTGATACTATAATGATGATCCCTAGAACCAGGGGGTGGTTGGTACCATAGTGATGATCCTCAGAACCAGGGATGGTTGATACCATAGTGATGATCCCCAGAACCAGGGGTGGTTGGTACCAGAGTGAAGATCCCCAGAACCAGGTGGTGGTTGATACCAGAGTGATTGTCCCCAGAACCACGGGGTGGTTTGTAGATTAGTGATGATCCACAGAACCACGGGGTGCTTGGTACCATAAATCCATAGACTACTGACATCTTTCTATGGTTGGCATGTTAGCAATGTTTTATAATACTTTTCGTGCCTTTGGAAAACATAAAAACAATGAAAACAATACCTTGTACATTTTCTGATTTAGATAAAAACAATTTATACTGTGGAACAGCTACAGTATGTGTATGTATTGTAGAAATTACAGTGGCTTGCTCCCCCAATGAGGTGAAATGACATGTTTTAAGCATTTACAGATGCAATGTCATGCTAAAGTATTCAAGCTCCTAACCAGTTCTCTCATTTTATTGAATGATATGAATTACATAAATATCGTATTAATCTGTTCTGTTTGATATTTTGTTTTAAAACACATAGACTATTTTATTCTGGGAAATACTGTGCTGGGTAAGCCTCAGGTTTACAATGATGGAAGAAATGACATTATCATTAGTCCCCAACAATAAAGTTGCCGTCATTGTTGAAGGAAATCTGAAGTATGTTCTACTGAAGTTAGAGACAAAGTAATACAAATGTATAAATTAGGAAAAGGGTACAAAACAAGTGTTTGGCTATCCCAGTGAGCACAGTTATTATAGTCCGGAAATCAAAGCTGCATCAGACAAAGGCCCTGCCAAGAAATGTTAGTCTCTCAAAACCCCAACAATCCATTTGAAGGAGCTACAGACTTCATTAGCTGGAAGTAGAGTAATGGAGAGCCATTCAACCATATTCATGGCTCACTTTTCTGTATTGGAGGGTGGCAAGAAAGTAGTTCTTATTCAAAAAGTACTATTTAAAAACATAAGAGTGACTAGGCTGAAGTGTGGAGACCAAGATAGAGCTTTTTGGCCAAAACGTAAAGTACTTTGTGTGAGCATAAACCTAACACTGCCAATGTCTGAAAATATACCAACCCTACAATTAAATATAGTGGTGGCAGCATTGTGCTGTGGGTATTTGTGTCCTCAGCAGGGAGCGGGCCTCTTGAAAATCCTTCATTACAATGTTATACAGAACAAGAACCTGGTGCATACTCTCTGCTGGCAAACTGGGGATGAGTCCTTATTAAACCGTCTTTAACAGTTCATTTAGAAAGAATTCAGACCTCTTCTCTTTTTCCATATTTTGTTTTAGCCTTCCTAAAATTGATTAAAATAAAATTTATTATTCACCAATCTACATACAATGCCCCATCATGACCGAGCAAAAACTGCTTCTGGGGGGAAATTTATAAAAATGTAAATATGAAAAGACTTGTCCGTAGAGCTCCGACACAGAATTGTGTTGAGGTACAGACCTCGGGAAGGGTAACAGAACAGTTTTGCAGCATTGACGGTCCCAAAGAACAGAATCTTCATAACCAATATTCCTCATTGATTTTTCCATTCCTCATTGGTTGTCCAAGTTCCTCAACTGCCACTGTAATTCAGTATAACCTTTTAATAATAATTTTACACAAAGATTCTCAAAGATGTATACTTTGATATATAATAAACCAATAGCGTAGCAGCATGAAAATGTTTATGAATGTTTATTTTCGTAGTGCCAGAATGGCTTGCATTAATGTTTCACTACCTCTTAAATAAGGCTTATGGTTTCTTTGAGAGTTTTCATGACTAGTAATCAGGGTATGTCATCAACAGACTCAGCTGATATCAATAACGGCAGTATATCTTTTATTACTTTATATGTTCAGTCTTTCACCAACATGAAGTTCTGTATATCTATATAAAGTGTGCTGTATGAGTCCCAGAGGTGTTAGGGTGATCAATTGTGTTCCTGTCTTTCTACTCTCGATGTGATCTTTCTGCTCAGTCAGCAGCTTCTTTCTGTGTATCAGAGAAAATCAAAAAGCACCTCATACATTTCCACAGTCTGTTTGGTGCAGATAAGACATGACTATTTGACATTTCATGTACCAAACCTCGGACTGTTTCAGCCTCTGTCACGGCAATAGGACAAAGTCATTTATACACCTGCCTTCAATCTTCATAAATAAATGGAAATACTATTTCCATTAGGTTTTATGTCTTGGAAACTACTTTCAATAACTTTCATTCAGTTTCAATGGGTATTTTTTCCATCACTTTGAATGATTGTGCAATGCTCATTGCTGACTGGTCAGGGTTATAGGACAGAGTCAGAAAGTAATTGTCTTTCATCAGCAGAAGCCTGCATCACCAGAGGCACATACTATACCTGTTTACAGGACTCACTGGTGCCTTTTAAATGCCTCTCTCAAGGTGAACATTGCTGATAGTAAACTGAAAACAGCCAGAGGTGGTAAAAATGAATGCAGTTTTCTGTTGCGCTCCATTTATGTGCAGATGCCTCTTTTCTAACCTTTTGATGGGCTGTTTCTGTCTTGTACTGGGGCTTCCACAAACAACTAATGTAAAGAGCAGACTCCGGGAGAGACCTAGATGTGTGTCGGAGGCCAGGAGTGGTAGACTAAATTGTTGCCGTTATTTTGTCACATCTTGTTCTTTATTTTTGGTTAAGCCATAAGGAAGCAGTTCTGGAATGGATGCTATTGGTGTTTATGTGGGTACTTGTTCTCAAATACACTGAAACTGCCATTAAATTTAGTTATAGGCAATTTGAGCCTTGCCAACACTTACAGAAAAGGAACATGAATTCATATGTGAGGAATAAAAATGTTTTTCTTTTGGAATTCTTCATGTGATCACATTTTCACTTAATTTCGATCAGATGAACTTTCCCATTTAATATCACTACGTACTAAATATTTCACAGAGTAATAGTGGATTTTTCTGTTATAATATTGTCTTTAATGGTCTTATTATAGTGTAGAATTAGAAAAGTTGAATATTCCTTTGACCGTTAGCATTTCATCTAGATTTGGCTTTCAGGTGACAGAATGGGGTTGCCTGAACATTAACATAGCAATCAAAGTCCCAAATCACAATTTGCCATTAATGTTCCTTCCCCTGAGTGTGAAAAGCCTCAATATGGTCATTGTGCCACTCGTTTCTGAAGTTTCTGAGAGACGATGAGCAAAGGGCTATTGATGGTACCATGACACTGTTAAAACAGCTCCACACTGACATTAAGGACATCCATTCTGATTGCTTTTCCTCAGATTTCATTTCTCCTCACTTGATGGGATCTATCTTTTGTGGAACACATTGTGCTCCACCAGTTTTGTGAGAATAAATGAAATTCCTGTTCCAATAAAGAAAACACTTAAGTGCTTCCAGTATACCTCCAAATTGAAGGGGCTGAATTGTAAGTGACACTTATACGCTCACTGGACAGCTGCCCAAGGCACTGAATGGACAAACACAGTCACCGACCTTTAGTGTTGACCGCTACTAAAAGCTTGTCTGGGTCAAACATCTGATCTCATAAGAATTTCTGAATACTGCCAAATGGGTTCTTTTTTAATATGGGACATGGATTGTCCATATTTTTAATGTACTTTATAGATTTGTTCTATATATGTGAGTACATATTCCCATTCCCAGACATTTCAGACATTTTAGGTTCATTCTGATTTTCTAAAATGGAGACCAAATGATGTAATTTATTTTGCTCACATTGCAATTTTCCATTTAAATTCATTAAACCGAGTGACACTTTGGATTTAGACACACCAAATGATTGATGGAGATCTCAACTGTGAGACATACTTACAATGAATGATAAGAATTTTATTTAACCTCAAAAGTTCCTCTAACACCAGTTAACCAGTAAATATTTTTTTTGTGGCCAAGTAAATATCCGAAATCTGTGACTGTCATGACCACATGAGGTTAAACTGAGGGACACAGTACTACTAGAAAACAATTACAAAATATTATTACTACCATCTTTTCTGTATAATATAAATATTGTATTCATGCATGTGTGTGCATGTGCGCATGCACATGTTTTACTTGTATGGCCCAATAAATAGCCATTTGCCTCAGTTTTTTTCTTTCATGGTAAAACAACCTACTTTTTTCTTTCATTTGTGAATGACATTGAAACAATAACTATCAATGTAGGTGTCGATAACTAACACTTTCATCAAGTGAAAAGAGGAGAGAATCGTGGAATGTACCAGAAAAAGTCACAATACTGTATAATGTAGTTTTATTGCAGCACACAAATAAAATAAATAAATGTTGTTGCTCTCAACAGATTCAAGCTCAGGTCTTCCATGTGAGAGGCTCAGTCTTTAACCACTACGCCACAACATTATATGTTTCAGCAGACCACTAGACACCATTGAGCATTGTGTTAAACTGACAAATGTTTCTTATTAAATTTACCTCCATCATAGTGTCTATGAACTTTATGGCTTTTGCCACTGGCTGTTTTAACTGTTTATTAGCTAGTAATTGGCTTACTAGTATTTACTATCTTCCTAGGAATATTCATAAGACATCAGCAATTGCTAGGTAGACTGATGTTTTTTTCCATGCCAGAAAAAGTCGCAAAATATACACATATACAGTTTCAGTTAAGGCTTACTATAATGTAACTACTGTATGTTGTAGCCAGCAGATGTTTTTGTCTATCCTGACCCAAAATGCCTGCATGGATGTGTACTTTGAAATTCCACCAGAAACAGTCCCAATATAACTGCAAACTGTTCCAAACACTGGACCAAAAGTTTGCAGATCTGCTTTGCTAACCACTATGCTTTTTAAGGGGTACTCAGCCAGCCAGCCACTCACTCATTCACACAGTAAGAGACATTGGCTTTTAGCTGGCTCCGCTTACACAGTCCGGCAAAAACACTATTTCATATTTCGCATGTGAAAAGGTGACTGTTGAACACATCACATGTGAACAAACAGGGTTTGAATGTTCTTATATTTTGTTTCAGTTGTTATGTTATTCCATAAAATTCTCATTAGATCAGAAGGTCACATAAGATCTCGAAATTCCATGTAATCAAATGATCCAAATGATTTGTCCGAGGAATAGTAGATTCAGCTGTTTAAACAATGCTTTTAATAGTAAGATTTTCCTGTAAAAATTATTAGAAAACAAATATTCCTTTGATCGTGAGCATTTAATCTAGATGTGGCTTTCAGGTGACAGAATCAGGTTGCCTGAACATTAACATAGCAATCAAAGTCCCAAATCACAATTTGCCATTAATGTCCCTTCCCCTGAGTGTGAAAAGCCTCACCATGG
Source organism: Esox niger (assembly GCA_016801105.1). Taxonomy (NCBI): domain Eukaryota; kingdom Metazoa; phylum Chordata; class Actinopteri; order Esociformes; family Esocidae; genus Esox; species Esox niger. The sequence goes on from JACXGJ010008719.1 coordinate 22,780, forward strand.
TCATTGTGTCACCCGTTTCTGAAGTTCCTGAGAGATTATGAGCAAAGAACTAATGATGTTACCGTGACACTGTTAAAACAGCTCCACACCGACATTAAGGACATCCATTCTCATTGACCACTTTATTGGTTCTTAACTTGAGGGGGCAGAAGTTAAGATAGTTTAATAGCAAACTCATAAGGGACCATCATAATCAGAACCCTACTTTATGAAAATAGCATACAAGGAGTTTTCGGGGAAACAAGAGAAGCATTAAATTAAAAACGTCATTAGTGAACTAATGAGAATACCAATATGTCTGTTTGTCTCTTGGGGACAGAGGGATAACAGCATCATGTGTGGATTAATAACATTACATTGGACTACAACATCTATACATCATTTGTAGAGCTTTAGGCTAAAATCTATTACATCAGTCTACTTCTCGGAAGGCACCTTTTCTGGTTTCTTGTGGAAGATACTGAAGCTACTGCATCAGCTAGAAACAAAGCGTTACTATGCTCACAATCACCAGCACTACATGAGGGGTGTAGGGAAAAACAGCCTGGTTTAATATTGGATTAGTACTGGTCCACATTATATCAAGCTGATGGCATTCAGGATTTAGTGTAACTAGTGTACCTACTAAACTGGCAGCTGAGTGTATACAATAACTGAAATATAGTGCATGCAGACAAATGCTGTACAGTGTACTGTAGAGGACAAAAACGTGCTTAATGATATTAGACCTGCACTGCTGTATTTTCACAGTTGCTCATTTTCCCATGTTCAGCTGAACTAACAGACTGGTCTTGAGTAGCGAATGACAACCTCCAACTGCTACCGCTGTGACCCTTCTCACAGGTCTACTATCACTGTTAAGATCTGTAAGCATACAGTCAAAGGACAAATATGTTTAATAAAGATACTGTGTAAACATCGCTAGAGCTATGTCATTTATCTGTCATTTCAAAGGGTTTACTGTATATAGTGCCAAAGCCCAGAAACAGCATTGAATAACTTAATTCAAGAATGACCCACTTAGGTCAATGTTTGCTAAAATATAAAAGAGGATACCCAGTTAACTAAAGCCCTGTTTAGCCTTGTTTAGCTGCGTTAAGCAAAATCCCGTTCTGCTATCCAAACTCCATTGTTGAAGTGTGTCCCTTTGTTTAAGTGGATGTTTCTACAGGGTTCCTGAGGGGACAAAGATGTGACATGGGAGAGGGCTTGGGCAGCAGCACTGTGCTCCAGGGTGTCCTAATGTTGAGGACAGAACAGCTGGTCAGAGTACCCATCCAGGATCAATGACAGTCTACTGTCCGGTAACTAGTTACACAACAACCATAAGCATGAGTAATGACAGAAACACTGGTGGGAAAGAAATGGGTGGCTAACATTCCCTACTGAATTAGGTTGTATTCTTTATTCCCTCTGGAAGTTTCTTTAAATTGTAAGAATTGGTCCCAGAAGGCTTTTCAGATAGATGAAAGGGGACCATGTTGTGGTTAATGATTTTGCTTCTTGTGATTGTATTGTGTAGGATTGTTTGTACAACTCTATTTGTGTAATGTTGCTTTTGGTTGTTGTTTGTGTGTTAAACTGGTGCTATTCGTATTTTTTTATCTGTAGAGCTCACCTGGGAAATCATTTGTGGTCTGAGTTTGAATTACATAGCAAACTGAAGTATAATAAGTGTGTTCTCGTGTTTCTGGTGACTTCAGAAAATGTTAGGGTGATTCTTGAATTAATTTATTTCAGCAGTGAAATAATCCCCTGCAATTATACTCCAAAATTCTATCTTCAGTAAAGATTTTCAAGTGTCATTGTTGAGTTGTCAATAATGCTCTACCGCTTGTTTACACTAGTCGGTTTTGTTAGGAATAAAACCCAAAAGATCCCATCACTGTGTTGTTATCTATTCATCAGTCTTCCTTGCTGCCATGACTTTTATAGGCATGAAATGGCTGGGTGTGAGTAGATGTACTTCCCTCATAACTGGGCTGAGGAAAGAAGCACTATAAAACATAAGATCTAGGGGAAAATGCCCACTTTCATTTTGCCTGTACCGTTAAGAGAATAATCAAGAAATCCATCTGGTTTCTCCTTGAGGAAAATTGAGACAGGTTTTATTGATTCAACACAAGCCTCAACTTTTAATTGATTGTCAATGTTTTCCACATTCCTGGCCTTGTGCAGTGTACAGTATAATAAACACTGTCTTGTCTGTGTATTAGTCTTGTTCAAAGATTCAATCAGAGGCTCAATAAAAACTATTGGTAATCTCCTTAATGTGCTGTTGATAAGAGGTCCTTTTCATGATAAGGATATGTTGTTTTTTATGATCGTTGAAAACACACCTGTCAGGTCCTGGCTGTGGTGCCTCTTGGCATCTCAGCACTCCACATTCGATTGGCCCCAATTAGAGGCAGCTGCCCCACTTGGCCTCTAATTGGACACCCTATTTAAGTTGCCCTTTTGGTCATTTATGTTGTAGAACATTGTTTATGCCAGTTTTGCTTCAGTTTATGGTTTGCCGCTCCTTTTGTTTTTGTTCATGCAAAGAAATAATAAAAGGATGTTTCCCGACTTTCGCTCTGCTTCACGTGTCTTGTCTACCTACAACCGTGACAACACCACTGTTGCAGCCACCATGTCTAAGGAATCGTTGATTGGATTGTGATTAGTAGGCGATAGGGATGGGAAACTGAGGCTTTCTGAACCATGGAGGCTTGTTTCGAATAAACGCTTCATCCCTTGAAGCTTTCCATCACAGTGCACAGCAGGGACATATGCTGGACAAAATGTTGACACGTTTGGTTTAGACATATTATAATTTGACGTAATGGTACATATTATAATTTGACATAATGGTACATACTATAATTTGACGTAGAGGTACATATTATAATTTGACATAATGGTACATACTATAATTTGACGTAGAGGTACATATTATAATTTGACATAATGGTACATACTATAATTTGACGTAATGGTACATATTATAATTTGACGTAATGGTACATATTTTTGTGGGGTTCGTGGCCCGCAGCCCTTTGCACTAGTTGTTATCGGTGCATTCAAAGTAATGGTAAGGATGAATGAATAATGAAGGCCCTTGAAAAGACTGAGCTCAATAAAACTGTCAGGTTTTCAAGGCCTGAACCAAAATGCAGACCAGACACAAAGTAAGTACAGAAAATACATTGAAAGCAGCCAACAACGATGGTGTGATACATGAGGAGGGGTTGTAGTGAGGAGCAGGGTCACGGTGCGGAGGTCCAGGGTCCCAGGGGAGTGGTGCAGGTGAGTAACACGAGTGGCGTGGTGAAGAGCGTCCCATGTCCCAGGGGAGTGGTGCAGGTGAGTAACACGAGTGGCGCGGTGAAGCGCGTCCCATGTCCCAGGGGAGTGGTGCAGGTGAGTAACACGAGTGGCGCGGTGAAGCGCGTCCCATGTCCCAGGGGAGTGGTGCAGGTGAGTAACACGAGTGGCGCGGTGAAGCGCGTCCCATGTCCCAGGGGAGTGGTGCA
>JACXGJ010008720.1:0-26289 GCA_016801105.1 Esox niger
CCCTGTTTCCCCTCCTCACTGATTATTATGCCTATATGTATGGCCCTGTTTCCCATCCTCACTGATTATTATGCCTATATGTATGGCCCTGTTTCCCATCCTCACTGATTATTATGCCTATATGTATGGCCCTGTTTCCCATCCTCACTGATTATTATGCCTATATGTATGGCCCTGTTTCCCCAGTGCCTAATGTTGGCTAATATTTCCATGTCACCGTGCCGTGAGTACGAACTTTCCGTGTGAGTGTGTATTGTGGCATTCTGGCTTCGTCCACGTGTTCTGTTTTGGAGGCATTACACCTCACTTTACTTTGGACTTGCCAAGTCAGTTTTTTGACATGCTTTGAGTTGGGAAAATAAAAAGCCTTACCGTATTTCTTGCGTCTCTCACCACTCCCAACACCGTGACAGAAGGAAGAGAAACACATTCTCATTTGTTATTTCTTAATAATTTGCTAAATGTTTTATAATTTTCCTTTCTTTTCAAATATGTGGTAAATGTATGGTACACCTTTTCAGCAGACATAACGTGAAATCTGTAAAATTTTACTAACAAACATGTATTTTATATTTTCGGATGTCTGACAAATTCCTGGATTAGTTCCTGGGCAGCTTTCTGTGTAAGGTAAGGTTCTACTCTATTAATGTAGTTTTGCATGAATGGGTTACCATGTTGTTACTCTCTGTTCACAGAGATTAACCATATGTTGTCTAGAGTAACACCAATGATCATTGCACTCTGGGAGGGGGACAACATGGAGTTGTCAACAATGATGGGGATGTCTTAGAAAGGAAAGACCTTCCCACAGAAGAAGAGCAGCTCTGTCTTGTGACGGTTGAACTTGAGGTAGTGGGCATGGGTATATTTACAGTGAAAATAATCCATATTACAACATCTATAAACTGTAGGCTAGGTACGCCACTGTAAGGCTAAGACTACACTGCGTGCACAATTATTAAGCAAGTGAGTATTTTGATTGTATTATTTCTATGCATAATTTCCAATTCCAAACCATATAAATTTGAATGCTCATTGGATATAAATTTCTTCTGGTAAAATTTTACAATCAAAGGTTTTATTGCGATTAATGAACTGGTGTGCGAAAAATTCATGGAGGAGAAAAAATCCAAATTAATTTCAAACGACTTGAGAAGAATTAAACGTGAAGCTACCAGGAAACCATTATCCTCCAGTGCCATCATATTCCAGAACTGCAACCTACCTGGTGTGTCTAGAAGTACGAGGTGTCAAGTGCTCAGAGACAGGGCCAGGGTCAAGCCAGCTGAAACATTACCACCACTGAATAAGATTTGAAATGTACTGTATAGATTGTGCAAAGAAATACCTGAAGAAAGATATTTCAAAGATTTGATGGCCAAATGAAATGAGAGTGACTCTTGATGGACCAGATGAATGGGCCCATGGCTGGATCACTAATGGACACACTGCACCACTTCAGTCAGACGCCAGCCAGGTGGAGGAGGGGTACTGGTATGGGCTGTAAGGATGAGGTAGTTGGACCTTTTCAGGTTGAAGATGGACTGAAACTCAACTCCCAAACCTATTGCCAGTTTCTGGAAGATACTCATATAATGGTACAGTAAGAAGTAATATATTCTGAGCACAGAATATAGTCGATGATGTGCTTCGGGTCCCTGCTATAGTGAAAATAGCAATGATGACTGTTTTGAGTACAAGCTAGGCCCCAGTATCTCTATTCCTGTGTTGATTAGAAATATAAGGAATCGCGTGCATGCTTCTTAGAAAGTAAACTTGTCTAATCTGTTAACTGTAACACATCAACCTACTAGTCCAGAAACCCCTTTTATATCTATTAAGCTGGCTTTACATAATATCAGATCTCTCGCAAACAAATCATTCTTGGTAAATTACATAATATCCTACAACCAAGAGTTTATGTTACTATTCTTAACGAGACAGCACCTGAATAATTTGGCTATATGAATATGTGTTGAAATGGTGGGAAACGAGGAGGAGTGGCTGCCCTATTCAAATATATATTTCAGTGCAAAGAAAATACACTAGGTAATTTTATTTATTTTTAATACCTCTGTTTTATATTGAAGGGTACCCCGCAAATTTTGTTTTTAACCATTTACAGACCTTCACGATACTCTGCAAATTTTATTGATGATTTTAATGAACTACTTTCTGTTATATCAGTTGATTATAACGTGTTTATTATTACAGGGGATTTGACCTTCCACATAGATAATAGTACGGACAATAATGCCAAATAACTTTCGGCACTACTTGACACTTCTGATCTCACTCAACATGTGAAAGAGCATACACACACTCAAGGCCACATTCTAGATCTGGTTATCTCAAAAGGTCTCGGTATTTCCTCTGTCATGGTTAAAGACATGGCCCTGTCTGATAATTTCTGTATCTTTTTTAAATCACTTATCACACTGAATGTTCCAGTTAACTCTGTTTCTGTTAAGAAAATATACATTAAATACATAAAAAATATACACCAATGCTCAGTTTATGGAAGCTATAGCTATCTCTCTAACAATAAGTGCTAAGTCAGATGATGTACTCCTTGATAATTTTTATGTCAAAATATTGAATGTCATGGATCGTGTTGCACCGGTAAAGGTAAAGAAAACTATGAGCAAACAGAAAACACCATGGAGAACCATGGGGGATCACTGGATGTATCTATAATAAACAACTATAGACCTGTATCAAATCTCCCTTTAATAGCAAAGATCATTGAGAAGGTTGTCATCAATCAACTCAGCAATTTTGTTACCTCAAGCAGTTTCTTCAACAAATTTCAGTCAGGCTTCCCGACTTCACCACAGGTCTGAAACGGCCCTGATTAAAGTTTTAAATAATATACGGCTGAATACTGATTGAGGAAAAATAACAGATCTAGTTCTATTAGATCTCAGTGCAGCATTTAACACTGTAGATCACAGAAAACATATAGATAGGCTGGAAAATTGGGTAGGACTCTCCGGGACAGTCCTTGATTGGTTCAGATCTTATCTAGATGGCCGGAGTTACTTTGTCACTATTGGTAATCATGAGTCTGATAGGGTTGCTATGACATGTGGAGTTCCCCAGGGATCAGTTCTTGGACTGCTTTTGTTCCATCTCTATTTGCTACCCCTGGGCTACCTCTACTGCTTGGCTGCCCAGGAAAGGCCAAAAAGATGCCCGATTGATGACCTGGCCCCCTTCCTATCTTGATTGAAATTCTGTTGAGAATTTGTGAGCCCTTCTCAAACTTGAGATTTACAGTCAGGGAAGACCATACATCTCTTTGTACCGTATTTCGGAGGTTGTGGTTGCTGCTTCAACAAAAGTTGTTCATGAACAGATCATAAAACTGACAGACTCCATGGAGGGAAGGCTCATGGCAGTTATTGAAAAGAAGGGTAGTTATATTGGTCACTGAATCAATTTTTAATTGATTGTCATTTTGTGTTACTTATTTGTTACACTTAATTTAAAAATGTATAATAAACACGTGAGTTTGTAGAAATATGTTCTTGAATTAGTTGCCTAACAATTTTGCACACCAATTGTTGCCTAATCATTCTGAATTATTATGTTTTCCCCTGAGAAAGATACAAGTGAACCTTTCCTTTGTTTAACATTCAGGTTTAAGGTTAAATTATATTTTGGATTGACATAAAGCATTGTGATTGTTCAACAATAAAGTAAAACTGCCTGATAATTGTGCATGCAGTGTAGAAGACAACAGTGTTGGAATAAATTCATACACACAGTTGACAGCAGTTAAAACTGAAGATAACTACCAAAGAAACATGGTCCAGTAAACATACCAATATCATTCATTTAATGCTGAATAGTATGCTTCTATTTGTTTGTATGCGTGTGCTATATGCAAGCAGACTGTGTTTTTGGACTCACACACCTACCTACAATTGAGCTTAGCTCAAGATAATTGGCAAAAATGTAATGCCAACTGGCATCAATCAATCAAATAGCACAGTAACAATGAGTAGTATTCTTTTTAGCTAGACAATATCAGATACATAACCGATACATATAGAGACAGAGGTGCGGAAGTCATCTCCGGACTTTTAGCCTCTTGCATGACTATAAAAATAGAGAGGTGAAAAGAGACATTCTTTATTTTGGTTTTCCATGGCTTTTATGAATACATGCGACTAGGGCAAACATACAACCAGCGACGTCAGCCATTCAGGCAGGGTGTTAGCATGGGGGAAGGAGAAAAATACTTGGTTATTATCCACATAGTAATGATAGCAGAGAACAACGGTTTGCTCCCTCAAAACCTCTAGGACTGGGACTGGGACAAAGCTCTCAGGTACCCCTGTCTTATTGCAGCAACTCACATAAGGGTGCTCTGAGACACCCCCTGCAAGCCATTCTGCTTTATTCCACATAGTTTGGTCAGCCAGTTAGTAAGATCAGTACATCGGAGGAAATGTTACAGCAAATGTTATAACAATCTTAGTTAACCTTCCAAGTGCCCAACCCTCTGAATGTCTAACAAGCTATAACACACCCTGGAATTGAAACCGAGGTTTAGTAGCAACTCAACTTTACAATGTAGTTACTTAGACCACTGTATCACTCAGAAAGGTCTGAAGGCCCCTCTGCTAAATTTCATGGAACTTGTAAATAATATTGATTAAAGTTGAAACAGGATAGTAAAGTTGTGTCTCATCCTGTAGGGAATATAGGGAAGTGTACAGTTGTTGATAACAGGTCATGAGGAGATTGTATTTCATCAGTTAGCATCACATACAGTACATCAAGTGGATCAACTGCACATAACAATAATTGAGTGAATGTGCTTGCATTGTGCTTACATTGCGTGAGAACCTAGCACATGATTTGTGGTAGGCTTACATTCTATACTCCTAACACAAATCTATACACACATGCACACACCCTGGATGTGTCGCTATGGATACTTTGTGATTTCCAAATAGCACAGACAATGTCAAGTGTCGCTATGGATGCAAATGAAAATGTGTAAGTAAGCAGGCTTTTCTGTGAGAAACATCAAGTACGGAATTATATCTGTCTCCATGGAAACCTCTGACTAGAAGAATGAGAGCTCTTTATTTTGCTTATAGGGAGACTTGCCTGTTTGAAAGGACCTGACAACACATGGAGAAATTGTGTTTTGGATGAAAAAGAGAAAGCACCCCTCAACTTTTCAATTCAAGTAACTGGAAAAGGGAATTGCAGAAATAGCCCAATAATGGACTTAAATGTATGGTTAAATAGGCACATAATTTCATGAATTGTACACTGAAGGAGAAAGAAGTAGAGAAGAAAGCAACAAATTAGTCTCAGGTTTACTTTATTGCTTGGTACCAATGGCACATTGTGTTTGCTAATCCAAGTTAAACATTTAAAAGGCCAATTGATCATTAGACAACCCTTTTGCGATTTTGTTAGCACTGCTGAAAACTGTTGTGCTGATCAAACAAGTAAAGTGTTTTCAAAGAAAAAGCTATATCTCAGACTGGCCAATAAAAAGAAAAGATCATGATGGGCAAAAGAACAAAGACACAGGACAAAGGAAGAACTCTACCTAGAAGGCTAACATCCGAGAGTCGCCTCTTTACTGTTGACGTTGAGACTAGTGTTGAGCAGCTAATATTTAATGAAGCTGCTAGTTGAAGACCTGTGAGATGTCGGTTTCTCAAACTACACACTCTTCCTCACACTCTTTCTGTTCTGGTTAGAGACATTTTGCGCTGTTCTGTGAAGGGAGTCCTATATATCGTAGTATAAGATTTTGAGATTCTTGGCAGTAACTCACATGGAATAGCATTCATTTCTCAGAACAAGAACAAACTGACAAGTTTTAGTAGAAATATATTTGTTTCTGGCCATTTTGAGCCTGCATTTGAGCCCAGAAACACTAATGCTGAAGATACTGAACTAGTCTAAAGGACAGTTTTCAGCTTTGCTAACATATTCGCAAAAGGGTTTTCTAATGATCAAATAGCCTCATAAACATGCTATTGGAACACAGTGATTGGTCTCTATACGCCTATGTAGATATTGCATTGAAAATCAGCCGTTTACAGTTACAGTAGTCATTATCAATATTATCTGTGCCTACACTGCATTTCTGATCAATTTGATGTTATTTAAATGGACAAAAATCTTTCAAAAATCAAGGACATTTCTTAGTGACCCCCAATCCTTGAACGGTTCTGTACATGTATATTGATTTAATTAACAATATAAAAAATGGTAACCGGTTATCAACCTTTTATTCCTAATATTTGTGCATCATTTTTTATATATAACTAATGACTTACTGCCAATGATTTGTAAACCAAAAGTTTGTGCCTGTAGAGCTCATATCTTTAAGGACGTATTGATTTTGAAAGACAGTTTATTTATCCAATCGCTGCCCAATATTTCTTGGTCCCAAGTCTACTCTCTCCAATCAGTGAAAGAAGACAGACGCCCTATTTTGCTTCACGGTTGTAAGGATTGGTACGAACAATTTCACCACAAACATTTGCTGTGTGTAGAACGCAGTTTGGCTGCAGGTTTGTGTCATATCTTTATTTACTTTAATTGTCTGTTTCGCTGTTATTGTTCTAGTAATTTATGATACTCGTTATTTCGTGTGCATTGCAACCCGTCAATGAGAATTAAATCGCGTTTTAGGCTTATTTGGCGACACGCCTCGTGAACTGGATCATTAGAATAGCTAACGCGGCAGAGACCTAGCTAGCAATCGAACCCGTCTAATTTCGCTAATAAGGCAAAGAACGGTAGCTATTCGGATACACCACCACTCAGAATTCGGTAGCAACTTGTTATATCATCCCGAAAAGGAAGAACCCGTCATTTATTGTTAGTTAATTGTGTTGCACTTGTCTTGGGTGTGTTGTCGGTGATGCAACTCACGTTAGCTTACTTGGCTAACATAGTGAGTCAAAGTAGTTATGTTCTCTTCGGACATAGATGTGCATATTTACCTGACGTTAACATGGCTAACTGCACAGTAAAGATAATTCCAGTAGTTTGCGTTACAGTAGTAAGTTATTGGGTCCATGTTACCTAGGTAGAATGTTAATAACTAGTACATTAGCTAACTACCTTGCTAATGTTAGTCAGCTAGCTATGCTACCCTTTGTAAGCTACCTGACCATATCACGTTAGCTAATAATTGTGTTACACAGGTACACAATAATATAGCTAACTACTGTAACTTGGGCATGGGCCACACATTTAAACCAACATTAACAGTTGACTAACGGAACGTTAGCCAGGCAAACTTAGTAACGTCGACGTTAGGTGTGTAAATGTTTATGCCAGAAAAGTAACGTTAGCTAGCGAGCTAGGTTGTAGGCCTTGTTAGATCACAAAGCTAGCAAGTTAGGTAACAGCTAATATTGGTTTATGTGGTTGAATAGACATCGACTGACGTTACGTAAATCAGTAGTATGCAAATATTTATTGAATACATCAGCCTTAATAAGCGGACGTCGTTATTTTGCTAGCTACAGGCACCAAGTCAGCATCATTCTCATACTTTGGCAACACAAACCCTGGCCTGCCGGCAGCTAGAACTACAATCGCAATGCCGCGATGGCAGAGCCTGCTACACACATAACAGAACTAGGCAGTTACACCCATAACAGAGCTAGTCAGTAATGGAGAAAGACTAGTTTAACCAAATTAAGATGATTATAAACCAGAACATTTGCTGTTTCATCAAAATAACCATTCTTATCAAGGGCACTAGTGTAGCATGTCCCGTGACATTAACAATATAAACTGGAAGTTCTAAACAGGATTTGATTCGTGGATTGGACAATTCAACCTCACTAAAATGAAAACCTTACATCTGCCTTTTCTGACCAGCCTCATTGTCAAAGGGCATTGCATTATTTCTATTTTTGCCATTTTTGTCTCAGGAGTTCCAGAGAGAGGAGCTTGTTTGCATTTTAGTGCTGGTGCATGACAATGGAGACAGAAATCGAGCAGCAGGAAGAAGAGACAACGTTCAGCAACACTGACACTAACGGTGAACCCCTCTAAAGGCTATTCAATCACAGCTGTTTGGTGTTTAAACCTTGAGAAAATTCACTTGACTGCACCACTGCTTTTCTCAAATCTTCCAGTCTTTACAAACAACCAGTACATGTTTAGCTGCATGCTGGCATACTGGGAATGTCAGATGGCCACAGATTTCCCCTGTCCAAGTCACTACTGTTTTGGGCAGAGTCCTGCCGGTTTTATCTCGTGAAGGGGGGCTTGTTGGGGCTGAACCCATGCTGGGTAGATGCTGTCGCCCAGCTTGTGGCTGGAACCCGTACTGGGCCCCAGTGCTGCTGAGCATCAGGCTAACTCCAGGTCTTCCCCCGGTAGGGAAACGCCCCGCTGAGGACATGGATGAGGAGCAGGCCTTTAAGCGTTCTCGCAACACAGACGAGATGGTGGAGCTACGGGTACTGCTGCAGAGCAAAGTAAGCCTGCTGGCACCGAGAGCATTTTTTAGGCCTATTCCTTTTAAAATGTCAATTTCTAATTGTTCAATTTCAGTCGTGGTATAATTTACGTGTATGTCAACACCCCCAACACACACACACACACTTTTGTGTTATAGTAATCATAGGCTTGTTTCATACCATTTGCCGACTACTGGACCCATTATTCTGTTCCTAAGGAACCCCTCTTGTTTCCCCATAGAATGCTGGAGCTGTTATTGGAAAGGGTGGCAAGAATATAAAAGCCTTACGCACTGACGTGAGTATACATGGTTGGCATGGTCAGCAATTTGGCCGTCTGACTAAAGCCATCATTATGTCCTTTATAAGTCCAACATTTTAATTGGCATTGTGGGTTCCTAGAACCCCGTTCCCAATGACTGCCCTAACCAGCCATATTAGAGGTAATTAAAACATCTCTTCCCTGTAATATAGATTAAGATCTGTAGACTGTCATTATTATCTGAGTGTGTTGTTTGACTTGATGGTTCAAATGGTGCATTTCAGTGACCTCTTGGGAAAACTGTTTTTTTTATAATTTTTTAATCCCCACAGTAGTCACAGATTATTTCCTTCCCAAATGACACATCTATAGGTTGGCTCACGTGGACAGACATGGTTTGGCTTTATTGGACCAGATTTGGTGTCTAGGGTTGGTTGGGAGTTTTGTGGCTTAGATTCAATACGAAAATCCATCCTCTACTAGGCTCTGAATGTAATTTTCGTGCCCTTTACAGCCCTGAAGCTATACCGGACTGTGGCGTCTTGAAGCCTGAGCGGACCTATAGTCTGTTATAACCTCTGTAGCCCCAATCCATTTAACTAACAGTGTTTTGGCTAGAGCTGCCTCAGACTAGCTGCCCTTGTTCTTGTGCACTCACCTTTTTTCTTTTTTTTAAAGAACTATAGTGATGGAGTATAGCTTGTATTCAATTAAAATGTATTCCTTCTCCCCCTCTTCCCTCTCCTTTACTTTGTTATTTTTGGCCACCTTCCTCCGTTGCCCATGTACTGGATCGACATGCCCCTCCTGCGTTGCCCACCTTGACGTTGGCCCAACCTCCGCCCCTGAACGCCCGCCCACCTGACACCCCGGTTGGCCCCGCCCCGCCCCGCCGCCCGCCCACAATCGTGCCCCTCCCCAAATGGGCACCTTTACTTGACATCTCGTGATTGAATGCCCTTGCCCAATGCCAACCTCCACGGCCAATGCAGTACAATGCCAGTGTATCAGTCCCTGACAGCAGTGGCCCCGAGCGGTATGTCCCACCAGTTATTGCCTCACTGCCTGATTAGAAAAACACATGTCTTTGATAACCTGCCTTCTGTTTCATCTTAACATTTTTATATATATATATAGACCCCCCTTATCAAAAAACATGTATTGTTCCATTTAATTTTTCTGTCTTCTGTACCCCCTTCCCCTACATTTTGAATATTTCCATTTAATTTGGACATAATTTTTTTTGTCACTTTGAAGAAAGAAAATATTTCGCTACCAGTTGTTAATTTTGAGTGGGAGGAGCCTGGTTGTTGGATGTTGTTTCCTTGCTGTTGTTTTTTCAAAGAAATCTTGGAACTGTGGAGAGCCAGTGATCTTTCTCGTTCTGTCCTTGTGGCCCACCTTGCCCCTACCCTCTCCCCTGCGCCCCCTCCCCCACCCCACTGTTCTCAACATCACTGTTCATGATCTGAGTGCTCAGGCTCCGCCCACTCTGTCACTCATCACTGTCGTCTTTTTTTCCTCCCCTGTGCTGCATTTCCCTTCTGTATGGTTTCTCTCAGGCCCCCCCATCAGTCCAGACTGCCTGCCAAACCTCTCATTACCCCCCTCGCTCCTGTCCACCACCTAGTGGTTACCACACGCACCCCCACCCCCTGCTTTTCTTTTTTTAAATTCTTTTCTACCCCCCCTCGCCCCTGACCCCTAACCCCTGTCACTGAGGTGTTCAACCGAATTCTTTTTTTATATCGTTTATTTTATTCCCCCTCAAATTGCTGGTGGTGGTGATGGTTAAAATAAAGGTTCTCTTCCCCATGGCTGTGTGGCCAGCCTTGTGTTGGGAGTCATTATCTGAAGCCCCTCCATAGCTGCCCTATTCCAATAAGGACTGTCTCTTTGTTGAATGTGAGCTAAGCGAGTGCATGTCCAAGTTATGCATATTGCAGTCCAGTGTTGGGAAAGCCAAAACATGTGCAGTCCTTTTTTTGTTTTTTGTTTTTCTTCAGACTTTACAAGTGGTCTAACTCTGTGCTTCACGTGCTCTGTTAGTCTCGAAGTAAGCCTCTGTGTATGTGCTTTCTGCTCTTACCTTTGGCCACATGCCATTCCCCTCCAGGATCCTGAGTGTAAGCGCAGACATCGACACTATTGGGGAGATCCTGCTTAAGATCATCCCTACTCTGGAAGAGGTGAGTGCCCAGCGGCCTCCGTGGTCACACGCCTGGAGGGGGTTCAGACGTCCACAACAATGAAGAAAGGGTCCAGATTTTGACCTCACTGATCTGTACCCCTGCTTTTTCCTAGTACCAGCATTATAATGGGATTGATTTTGACTGCGAGCTGCGTTTGCTGATCCACCAGAGTTTGGCTGGTGGGATCATTGGTGTAAAAGGTGCCAAGATAAAGGAGTTAAGAGAGGTAAGATGTAATGCCCCCTGGTTTAATGTACTGGTTTCGAAAATGCTTGGCATGCACTGATACCGCGTTTTCCGTCCAAGTAGGAGTACTTATTTGTGTTCTTACCGATACCTGGTATTCAGAGCTGAACTAGGTAGGATTTTGTCCCCTATAAACATTGTGGACCGGGTTCTGGTGTTTTCATAATGAATCTTTTCACTTGACAAAAGTCAGTTATCACCTATATTGATAGTAATTGTATCAATGTCATTTACAAATGAAAGAAAAATGTATGTTGTTGTGCCATGAAATAGGTTTGTCAGTGTATAGTTCATCTCCAGTCTCGCTAGCACTTGTTCAGTTCTTATGACTTTTACGAGTAATAAGATACTAATAAGCCTATTACTGGCTATAAAGCTATTCAAAAGGCCAGTGGCAAAAGCCATGCATTTCCTAGATGCTATTTGTTGTGGAAGTAAATTTAATTAGGAAATGCTGTCAGTTTAACACAATGGTGTCTAGCGAAATATTCAAACTTGGCGTGATGTTAATGGGACACAAAATGATGTAATGTTGAGATGCCCTTTCATGACGTTAGTGTATACCAATTAGTCCTAATACTGGCATACTACCTTACTAAACAGTATGTACTACATAAACCGCAAAGTATGTACTTGGAGTACGTAGTATGCATTTTGATTTGGCTGATATATATATAAATTTCATTAGTACACAATTGGGAGCAGCTAGAGACAAAGATGACGAACAGCCAATTCCTCCCTTGTCTACTGTATGATACATTAAGAAAACTGCAAAGAAGCAAAAGACTTGAACTAGCTCTCATTAGCTAGCAACCCGGAACCAAGTTAAAATTAGCAAGGCTAAGAATAATGTAACTCTAATTTAGCGCTGTTTTTTTTTTTTCTGGAACAGTTAATTTTATTTTCCATATTATTATTCTGAACTTCATTCTCTCTGGCATTTGTGCAGAACCACTTTCTGACCGGTGAGTAATTGCAAAATGCTGTGATAGGATTTATTCTGTAAAAAACTAGTTCAGCTTTAATGAGGCAGAATTCTCCCATAAAATTTAATTTACCATCAAAATCCCACATTATCAACAATTGACAATGGCTGGTCATCAAGTGCAATGAACTCAGCAAGTGCCTCTTATTTTTTCTGCCAGCGGGCTGTCTAGGGAGATTTTATTTTTCTTCTCCAGTGTCTGCTGCAAAGTTACCTGGTTTGGTTCTGTGCTGCTAGCATTAGCATACTCCTTGAACTTTGCGCTGTGTTGTGTATAAAGATGTTGGAATCGAATTGCTTGTGTTAAATTAGCGTTTTTTCTTTTCCTCCCCTTGACAATTGAGCAGAGCTTGCTCTCTGCTTTACCTGTGTTATTGGTAGAGCGGGAAGCTGTAGATGTCAGCAATCAGAATTTAAATTGTGTCCAGAGGCAACACAACCATCGAGTTTCACTTAATGTTTCCACGACGGGGTATCGGCATGTTTCTATCGTCCCGATACTGGTATCGGTGCATCCCTAGAAAATATTACCTTGATTCGGTCTGCAGTCATGCAGAGATGAGCCAAAATACCGCTTGCATGCACTTATACAGGCAATATGGCTTTCTTTGTTGCCTTGTTGGCTACTCATGGTTAAGGGCGTGCATTGTGCTGAGTCTTTCTGTGGTGTGGCTGTATTTCACACTGTGATTCCTCTTTTTCTAGAACACCCAGACCACCATTAAGCTGTTCCAGGAGTGCTGTCCTCACTCCACTGACCGTGTCGTTCTGGTTGGTGGAAAGCCCGACCGTGTTGTGGAATGCATCAAAGTGATCCTGGAGTTGGTATCTGAGGTGGGTGGGAGTTCAGGTCTGAGCTGCTGTTCGGGACACACTTAAACTGCCACCTGTGTCTAAACATCAGTCAGTCACTTCAACATAAAAGAGTTTTTGTTACAACAAAAGCAGGGAAGGGGGAAGCAGGGAATTTTCTGCTCGTAATTTCCACTTGGATTCAGTTCCAACACATTGCTGCATTAGCAGCTGCCTAGTCATTTGTAGCCATACCTCTAAAATCACCTCATGTTCGTCAGGCTTTTCTGGCCACTTTCACCACATTTTGTTTTAGACTGAATCTATAATTGATTAAAGGAGCCATGTTGAAGATTCTTTATTGTACTTTTGGCATAACTAAAAGCCGAAATGTTTCTAGGTTAATGCTTCAAATAGTCTGCACAAAATTATGCTTGATGGAAATGGAGCCCATTTACCCTTTCTTACTGGCTTGTCTGTTAGTTCATATTGACTTGTAATGTCTTCATACATGTGTTAGTCAGTACAATCCCCCCACCCTATTCATGAAATGTTCCTTAGAAATTGCTTTCCAAAAAATGTAAGACTTTTTGAAATAGTCAATTTATTTTACATGATTTCTCAGAATGAGTTAAAATCAAAAGCATTAAAAACTGGGCACAGCCGAGGGAAGGATGTTTACTTCTAGGCACCAGATAAACCCTAGTATTATTTTAAAGTACAGTAATGCACCTAGTTTGGGATTCAGTCATATGCAAATGTACTTATTTTTCTTTTAATCTTGCCTGTGTCAAGGGCAACTTCACATATCTGCCTCGTGAGTCTTGTGGCGAAACAACTGACAATTGAATCCACTGGAAATACTTTTTAGACGTTTCCATCAACCGTTTTATTATGTGTAATGTCGTATGGAAACAAATCCCTGCAGGTGTGATAGAATGTCCGTAAATCATTGGCTCTGGTGGGATTCACCGTGGTAGAATCTTTTTGCGACTGTCCGATTATTCAAAAAATGTTGGTGCCCGTTCTTTGTGGCCCCCATAGTTGCCGATAGGCTCAGTGCTTTTTACAAACTGTACATGGAGCATCTGTATGTTCCTTTCCGACAGGCTCCTATTAAAGGGCGGGCCCAGCCTTACGACCCCAACTTCTACGATGAGACGTATGATTATGGCGGTTTCACCATGATGTTTGAGGAGCGGGGCCGGCGGCCAATGGGTGGATTCCCTATGCGGGGCCGGGGGGGCTTTGAGCGCATGCATCCAAGTCGCGGGGCCCGTCCCATGCCCCCCTCCAGGCGGGACTATGACGACATGAGCCCCCGCCGAGGACCGCCTCCTCCCCTGCCAGGCAGAGGAGGCCGTGGGGGGAGCCGGGCTCGAAACCTGCCCCTGCCTCCGCCTCCACCGCCGAGAGGAGTGTAAGAAGCTTTTATTTTTCTTGGTTCCTCGGTTGACTTGTTTATTTATGGCTACTTCCTGTCAACCGCCTACGTATCTTAGATGTTTCCAGCCATGCAATTCCCTGGGTGTCTTTGGGCTTTGTCTTATGTAGACATGGACCCTAGTCGAATAGCCTGACAAATCCCTAAGTGAGTTTTTCTGTGACAAATATTATTTGGTTGTTTACAGAGGTGACCGGTTCTCCCACCAGAGCTATCACGGCAATATGGATGACAGACCAAAGTAAGTTGTTTGTGTAAAACAAAGCGCCTGCTGAGTGATTAGGGTGGACCTTCTCCAAATCCCCATACTCGTTTGGAGAAAGAATGCCTGTCAGATGTGGAGATTTCGCTCAATGTTTGGTCCTTTGCTGATTTTATTAATTTTCAATAACGTTTTACCCTGATGACACCATAGTTACTTTGTAAACATTACCTCTTCTCCTTAAGGGCGACAGGTAGCGTATCGGTTAGGAGCGTTGGGCCAGGAACCAAAAGGTTGCTAGATCGAATCCCCGACCCGACAAGGTGAAAAACAACAAATCTATCATTCTTCAGCAAGGCATTTTACCCTAATAGCTCCCCAGGCGTCCAGTGTGGCATTCCCCTTGCACGTCTCCAATTCAGTCGGGTTAACGGCGGAAGTCACATTTCGCTTCGACCTTGTGCAATTCATGATTTATTAATAATTGTGTAATTTGTTGATCATAGTATGAACTTCAACACTGATTTCTAAATCGTGATGGTCTTTACGGGTGGCTATACCCACACCTGCATTGTAAAGACTTGTCACCCCATTTGGTGTGGGGCTGTAGTCTGGCCCCCCGACGTAACTCTCCACCTTGTGCAATGTTAACTCTGACGCCCTCCTATCTAAGCAGCGACCGGAGAGGAAGACCAGGAGACCGCTACGAAAGCATGGTGAGAGTCCCCCTGCTTTACGTCTAGTCTAAAATGGATTGAGACTGTTTTCCTGGTGTAGCAAAAGCCGACTGGTTTGAACACCCGGCACCGCACTTCACTGAGCGAGGACACTGGTTAGGCTTCCTGTTGCCTGGCAACAGTTGTCTCCTTGGTTACCAAGGAGCAGCTCGAATGGTTAGTTTAGAGGCGCCAAATAAACTTGAGGCGAAACCATGGTAATTTCAGGACAGGCTTGGTCTCATGGCAACAACGATGTACACAGTCAAATGAAAACCCGCTGTTTAGATGAATTTGTGTGTATTTAGGAGCTCTATGTTTGAATGTTACTTTTGAAACCATGTTTGTTTCAGTCTGCTTCTAAGTCCTTGTTTTCCTCCCATATGTCCTGCTGAGCAGAGCGGCGGCTACAGTGGTGAGTCCCCTTCCACGGCTCATGTCATGTTGGTGTAGCCTCTGCAGTGTTTCTACTGTCTCTTAGATGGGGGTTTGTGTCCAGTATGCCCCACCAGCTCCCCCTCCCTCCCTGCCTTGGTCACCCTGTCAGTCTCCCTTCGTAGTCTGTCAGTCACAATGTGATGGTGTTTTTTTATTCTTTTCCTCCTTCCATCTTTTCAAAGACAACAATTCCTCGTGGGAGCCCTTTCAGTCCGGTGAGTTTGAACGGGTGACACGTATCCATGTCTCATTTTGTCGCTTCTATATGTGTTTGTGTGTCCTGTCATGAGGCTGTCCTCGCTTCCAAACCTGACTGATGTCTTGGTCTCTGCAGGTGGCCGGGGGTCATACAGTGACATCGGTGGTCCCGTCATCACAACGCAAGTGACCATCCCGAAAGATGTGAGTGAAGAACCAGTTGGCGTTGTCCCAAGGATAATCGCATGTGCCAGTTTTAATATGTAAATGTGGGATAAACTGGTTTTCTCGGTTGGATCAGAAAGTTCTCATCTGCTTATGTTCACCCCATGAGTACCGGCCACCCCCTTGGAAGGGCCTGATTTACCATGACTGTAACCCCGGTTTACCGTGTCACAGCTGGCCGGCTCCATCATCGGGAAAGGTGGTCAGCGGATCAAGCAGATTCGTCACGAATCTGGAGCATCCATCAAGATCGACGAGCCACTAGAGGGCTCTGAGGACCGCATCATCACCATCACCGGAACGCAGGACCAGATCCAGAACGCTCAGTATCTACTGCAGAACAGGCAAGTGCTAGCACCCTTTCCCTCTAAAATCACTAAGGTGGAAACCTATTCATCCCTGTCACCTTTCAGGAGTAATTATGTAACGAGGTCCAACTGGAATGTTAATCTAAGGTGAAAGTCGTAGAGCTCAGTTCTGGGACAGCATTATCACTTCACTGTGCTTTGTTGCAGTGTGAAGCAGTACTCCGGTCGCTTTTTCTAAAGCGTGAAGAGGAGTGAAGACAAACTGCCATGCTCATTCGCTCCCTCTATTCAGAGCCAACATTCCTCTGCTTTGGGTAGATGTGCCCCTCCCCCGGTCATCTAACAAAACACCATCGTTTAATATGAAGTCTGGAAATTCTCTCAAAGCTGTTGAATGAGTTTATCCCCTTTTTTTCTGTTTTACTTGCCCTGCTTGTTTTTTTCTGGAACTGTGTACTCTTCTTACTTGGAGTGAACTATTTTTTATGTCAGTACAGCATGCAGAATGTAATTTTGTTTTGTAAGGAACATTTTATAATTTTGCACTGAAAGACACAGGGCTGTATAAAAATGTAAATATACAGGAATTGATTCATTGGATGAATAGGAGTGCGAAGATTGGTTTTATTTTCTTGGGAGACTGTTAGGGCCTAAATGAAATTTATTGATTTTGTTTTCTACCTGATTTAAGCTGTTTGACAAGCCACTTTGGGATAGAAATTCTGTAACTCATTCATGCACTCTTTGACATTCGGATCCATTTCAACCTGGCTGCAGCTTGTTTTTTACGTCTGTAGGCATTTTTAACATTTTAGATGGGAACTTGGTAGGTGGTTGTCAGTTTTGGAGGAGTATGCAGCCTTTCTGGCCATCCGAGTGGCATGTTTCCCCCCCATCTGTTAATATCTACCCTGTCCATCTGTTAATATCTACCCTGTCCGTGGTGTGTAGTATCTGCTTCAAGTCTGAGTAATAAAGTCTGTGCCACCTTTTACTAAACCTGTGGGTGGAGGGGTTTTGTGTTCATATTTCTTATGTGATGTATTTAAAGTTGTCAGTTGTAATCTACCTTATATTTCCAGTAGTGTTTAATAAGTTATACATCAGTTTAATCAGTAAGCCTGCGATTCAAACAGAACAGCCATATTCAATACGATGTAATAACACTAAAGATTGTGACTGTCGTATTCACATTCTATCTACGACTTGTCAATATTTCGTTACTAGGCTGCCCACCTTTTTATCTATCATAGGAAATTGGTTTCATTACAATGTAACAGGGTGCGACGTGCACTCATGAGCCTTTCCCATCAAAACACACCTCTAGGAACGTCACATGGTCAAGGCTAGAATGTAGTTACACAGCAAGCATAGATCAGTGGAATTGTCAAAATAAGAGTCTTCTTAAAGGCCAGACACCGTCTCACATTACACTCACTGGCCATTACTTTGTCAAGACGGTGACGAAGGGAAACACAATGTTAATGATTACTTATGAAGTTGAATAATTAAGATGATTAATAAAGTGCATACAGCTATTTTTATGTATAGAGCATGTTTATTTCGAAGGCTTGGTTCCTCATTGCTGCTGGTTTCACAACGTCTATCCCGGCTAGATTTTTCTGTACCTAATGAAATTACCGATGGGACAAGTGGAGGTGAAAATAGAAAAGAGACAATTTAAGCAATGACTTATTTCAGTCAAGACAATTTCAAAAGGACTAGGTTGTGGCAAGGGTTTGGTTTTGGTTCTTTCTTTGGACTAATGGAATTTAGTTTTTCATAAATCAGTAGCGATATGGAGTAAAAGTCCGCCATATTCATCACCACGCCCGAAGTTCAACTATTGGAGGTAAAGATTTGGCTGTTTACATGTTCGGACATAATTCTTCATTCTCCCACGTATTGATTGTTACTCCAACTTTGCTGCAATTCCCTTTCTTTGGAGGACCGCCGTATTTACACAAAGAAAATTAGTGGTATTTTTCTGCCAAAGATTTTATATCAGCTTCTGGGAAGTGCAAGAACGTACGCTTGGCTTTTTCTGACTATAGCCTACACTGGAGCGGGACAATTTAAGAATTCAGTATTGGGAATGTAAATGTAGCCTAGGCCTATTATAGAATCGAAATATAGCATACATGCATTTTGATGACAAATGAAGTATCTTCCTAACAATTTTCCAAATACTTTTTTATTGTATTTTACGGGCAATATAGGCCTACCTCCTCGACCCAACAGTAAGTGTTTTCAGGAGTCATGACTTTGGGCTCCGTAGGGGCTTGTTGCCTCAGTGAAGAGGGAAAAGAGGCTCGGCGGATCAACGACGAGATCGAAAAGCAGCTTCGCCGGGACAAGAAAGACTCGCGCCGCGAGTTTAAGCTGTTGCTTCTCGGTAAACTAACATCTGGACCCCAGACAAAGCACTGATAGGGCATTTGGTCATTGTGTAAAACATTGTCAAATTGTATTAGGTATTATAATGCCACACGCGCCTACAAATATTGCTGGACATTTTAAATTGTATTCAAATTAGATTAAGCAATCTGTTTGTTATAGTGCATTGTGAATACTTAGCTTCTCACGATTCTTTCAGAACTATCCGTTAATTAGCATTTTAAAGTTAAATTCAGGTCAACTGTCACAGCGCTGAGCAAAAGTCGTATAAATGAAGTTAAAATGTTGACAGCAGGCATGTCGTTTGCTATTTTACCAAGGAAGTGTTACCATTGCTACCCAAATCGTTTGGTAGTTTTAATTGCAGAGTGGTCACATTTCTTAGAAATAATTGACTCTGGCCATGGCTCACTGCGCATTTAGGTTAGGTGATCAGAAATCTATTGCTGTAGCAGATAAACAATACACACAGAGTAGTCTACCCTGAAAAGATCAACATTTCATTGCCAGTACATAGCGTTTCTTCAGTAGCAGTTGTAAAAATAAATTTCAATTAAAATGTTTTGGTTAGATTGTTCCTGAACTTGACAACATAAGCATTACTATAAAGGGCCTAAAATGTTCCTTGACATCTATTGGCTGTCAAGGCATCAGTAGGCGTTAGTAGAGACTGCATATATTGTGTTTAAGGGGGAAGTGAAACTGTGTTAATCTCTGAGCCTTTTCTTCTCAGGGACGGGTGAGAGTGGGAAGAGCACCTTCATCAAGCAGATGAGGATTATCCATGGAGCGGGTTATTCAGAGGCGGACAAGCGAGGCTTCACAAGGCTGGTCTACCAGAACATCTTCACTGCCATGCAGACCATGATCCATGCAATGGAGACCCTACAGATAACCTACAAAAGTGAAGACAACCAGGTAACCTCTATAGTTGTTTATAATAAACAAAATTTGTATACCATCATTAATGGGCCTGTACTTCTCCAGACTTTAAGCTAATGTAACCTCACAGGGTTTTACTCTATGGTCCTTAACCGTAGCCTATGTTGTAATGAAACTGGCTCTAACCCTTAATAATAGCCACTACACTATTGAAACTGGCCCTAACCTTTACCCATAACCTGTACTGTAATGAAACTGGCCCTAACCATTAATCATAGCCGATATTCTAATGAAACTGGTCCTAACCCTAAACCATAGCTGATATTGTAATGAAACCGGTCCTAACCCTAAACCATAGCCGATATTCTAATGAAACTAGCCCTAATCTTTACCCATAGCCTATATTCTCACAAAACCGCCCATAAATCTTAAGCGTAGCCTGTTATCTAACAAACAGTGAGTATTGGCAGCTTATTTCAAACAGTTTTTGCTGTTGTGAAAATGTGTTACCTTTTTAGCCAAGGCATGGTGAACAAATTTACCCCTTAGTAGTTATAATGTGTGAGTGGCGGAAAACTCCTAATACAAATTAATCTTGAAATAATGATTTGTTTTCCATGATTTTATCTTTTAACATATGATGCATTTTCAACATGTTGGATGTCCCTGAGTTGCCAGTTCACCTAGGTAAGAAAAAGTGGATGATCCCTGGTCTTGGATTTCATGACAGGCGTCAGTGTCAGAGAAGACTTGTGATCCTAGCTTCAATGGCTAATCCTGTTTTCACAGACCGTTTATTCATATCTAGTCTCCTGAGTTTCTTCCAACAGGCTTGTAGTAAAGGGTTAGCTGATGTCATTATGACAACTCTGGCTTGGTTTACTTTCTGCTTAACTGGTTATGTCATTAATTACAGAGGAGACTGACTGACAAGTCCTTGTAACATGTACACATGTTGAATTGTTGACTAGTGGCACACTGATGAAGTAAGAAATTCCTCGAGAAATTCTCCATGAGAAAGACACAGTGACTTTGCTCTGCTTTCCATCCCCCAAAACCGCCATATAGCACCAATCATACAAATAAATTGCTTTGCACCTACTGCTAACATGCATTTTAATTCTAGATCGATCTGAGGAGCGCGAGGTCATAGCTGCCATTCACAATAATGGGATCACTCAAAGACAAATCCCTCTCAAGGTCTCTCATGCAGCAATTTCTGTGCCTTTCTCTCCTCTTTCAGGGCCATGCAAACATTGTCATTGAAGTGGATGTGGAGAAGGTAACAGTGTTTACAAGTCCATACGTCAACGCTATTAAGAGTCTATGGAATGACCCCGGTATTCAGGAATGCTACGATCGGAAGAGGGAATACCAGCTCTCAGACTCTGCCAAATAGTGAGTAGACCAGCCACCAAATTTTAGTCTAGACAGCTAAACATTGAGGCATGTAAGTGACTACTCTTGCCAAATAGTTTCCACTGTGTCCAACACTGGTAATATTAGGAAACCTCCGACATGAAAGCCTGTGCCGATTCAGGTAAACAATGATGGCATCCTATATATGTGGTGAAGAGAACAAGAACAATGGAACACAGAGGTGGAAAGGCAAACAAGCGGATTGAACAAAGTGGATATTCATCAAATCTGTCATTGTTTAAATACGTCTTTGGACTTCTTTCTTTTCTCTCTTCTGAGAAGTGACAGAACTGTTAACACAATAATAATAATAATAACAACTATGAGTGAATTTCTCAAATGCCCTTTCAGCTATCTGAATGCACTGGACCGCATAGCTGAGTCGTCTTATGTGCCGACCCAGCAGGACGTGCTCCGGGTCAGGGTCCCCACCACAGGCATCATAGAGTACCCGTTTGACCTCCAGAGTGTTGTCTTCAGGTAATCAGCAGCATAGCCTACAACTGGGTCTCTGATGAATACATCTTATCAAAATAATCCCGGGAGTTATAAAGACACCATTTTAAGTTAGTCAAAAACAAATTGATGGTACTCCATGCAGTTTAGTTTAGTCCATAGTAAGGACACATGGACTGGATAGCAGTGATTGATTAGTACTAACAGGCCAATAGAAAATAGAATTGATAGCCCATGAGAAAAGATCGTTGATATCTAATGAGAAAAGATGTGTAGACTGTGTTCCTGATTAACCCTATCCTGCTTCGTTTTTCAGGATGGTGGACGTGGGGGGCCAGAGGTCTGAGAGACGGAAATGGATCCACTGCTTTGAGAATGTCACCTCCATCATGTTCTTGGTGGCCCTCAGTGAATACGACCAGGTCTTGGTGGAATCTGACAATGAGGTGAGTTGAGTTAGGCTGGGAGCTAACATGGGGAAATGTGGAAATGATTCACAGGGCTCATAGCTTGGGGAGCCCACAGATCATAATAGTGTCAATGTTGTCTATAAGTGGGGGGCCCAGGCATATCCTTTCAGGGGGCTCAGGATTCCTGGCCACTGATTAATGCTGGTTCATGACATTCTTCTGAATAGTGATAACTTCATAAACCCAGCTAAGCTACTGAATGGCTTGAACTCGGAAAACTGTTGATGGAACATTTAGAGGTAGAAGCAAGGCATCTCTATAAAGTTGGCCAAACTCTCTCCCTGTTACTATTGCTCTATGTCTAGCTCTGCAGAGGAGAGAATCCACAAAGAGAGATAATCAAACCAGTCAGTCCCAACACAGGGATTCATTGTCCTGGTGCAAAATTATGAATAAACCCAAAACTGTTATGTGAAGATGGCCCAGATTCCCCTACAGCCCAGTGCCTAGCCTGCCACTGGTCGGCACTCAGCAGACCTCCCATGACACCAATTCCTCGGGTTGGAGATGGACCACGCTTGCGCCTTGATCTGTACTTAAGCCAACCTCTCGGACTATTATTGTAGGATAACTCTTTTAGTCATTATAGATGGCTAAATGTGCGTAACAGATCTGGGACTTGTGTACTTCTTCTCTGAAATGGACAGGGGGAAAACCCGGCTCACTTTTCAAAGGCTCCAATAGATTTTAATTAGGACAACTCACGTTTTTTTTGTTGCTGCGCACATGTTACGTTTCTCATGGAATTCAGACCAGCTCTGGGATTTGTGCTTGGTGTTCACCTGCAGGGGGAGCCCTTAAGTCACTGTAATGATGGCTGGGCTTGGTGTCCTGTTTTTGCATTACCCACAACCATGGCAAAGTAATTGTCAACACTTACTGTGTAGAACACTGGGTCCCACAACACCTTGATGGAATTACCAAACAAATGAGTGCAAATACTGGTAGTCGCTTTAAATTTGTATTGTATGTTTTTTGTTCCACAGAATCGAATGGAGGAAAGCAAGGCATTATTCAGGACAATAATAACCTACCCATGGTTTAAAGATTCCTCAATAATACTGTTCTTGAATAAGATTGACTTACTGCAGGAGAAGATATTGTTTTCTCATCTGGTGGATTACTTCCCTGAATATGATGGTACGTTTTTTTTTCAATATTCCATTGTTTTCCTGACAGGACTGTTGGCAGCGGAGGCTTGGGAGACCAGGGAAGGGCATTGCCAGTTGGCCAAGCCAGGGGGCATGTGTGGTCCAGTCAGCAGCTTAAACCACTAGGGCACATTTCTTCTTATGTGATCAAAATAGCATATGGTATGATGCAGCCATCTAACACCATTTATAAGACCGACTCATCATGCCCGCCCACAATCGACCCTTGAAGGTGCAATTTGTAACCTCTACATCCCCTGTGGCCATGTTCAAATGAGACAGACAGACAGACAGACACTGACACACACACACACAAGATTGTACAGCAAACCTAATGGGGACCAGAAAACAGATTTTGCATGCTCCCTTGCCCTAATCTTAAACCTATCCCTAACCTTAATCCTGACCCTAACCTTAACCTAACCCTAGTCTTACCCTCACCCTAACTTTTATGCCTAAAGCTTACCTAGGTGTAATGCCTAACCTTAACCCTAAACGTAACCAACAATGCCTGGACCTTAAAGAAACCCCAATTCTAACTAAAACATTAATTGTAAGTTTGACACTAAACCCTGAGCCAGAAATTGACTTTTGCCTGATGAGGACCGGCTGAGTCAAATTTTTTCTGGTTTTACTATACTCATGGGAACATTTGGTCCTCATGAGTATTGTTAGACTTAAAACACACACAGTTAAAGCATTCAGTGCCTCTTCCTCAGTCCTAATGGGTCAATACCTTGTTCTTTTAACCAGAAATTAAATTAGTCTGATATAAGACTTTAATTATCGGATGTGTCATGATTTTATTGCCTGGCTACTCATTAACATTGCTCCGGCCAACTGACGTTCTTTCCATGACAAACCTGGATTTTCCTCCTTTCCCTGTTGTTCCTAGAATGTGAACCCATTTTTATTCTAAATGGTCCCAGAAATCGATACCTTTTGCTGGAACTGGTTTACATGATGACGTTATACATTTTGTTACTCTAAATGCTCAGTTTTGTTAAAGAAGATTGCACGGCTGATCAGTTTATTCGGTACAATGCCCCTCATTTTGAAATCACACAACTTCTTGGGCGGCAGTTTCGGACTGACTGCATGTAGCAATCGATAAAGCAGTGGAATTCAATTCGGGGTGACTAGTCAGGCAAATTCTTTCATGAATCATGACTAATCAAATCTCCTTCTTTCAGGACCCCAGCGGGACTCACAAGCAGGAAAAGAATTTATCTTGAAGATGTTTGTGGATCTGAATCCAGATACCGATAAAATAATCTACTCCCACTTCACCTGCGCCACCGACACTGAGAACATTCGATTTGTCTTTGCCGCCGTCAAGGACTTTATCCTGCAGCTGAATCTGCAGGAGTACAACCTGGTTTAAAGACTCCAGCCGACCGCAGTTACACCATACAGACACTTTAATGTAATCTGCTCCAACAGCTGCAGCCAGAGACCAGGGCCAATGGAGTCATTGTACAGACTGACTACTTCAGTGTCTGGCTGTCTTTCACTTCGGTGAAATCCTACTGCCTGCAATGGGAATTGAAGACTGCAGCTACAGAAAATTTCCAGGACTGCATTATTTCAAATTGATTCTCACTGCATGCCACTGCATTTTCCTTCACGGCATGGCTGTGGATCATTCCTTCTGCAGCTAAAAATCCCAAAGGTTCTGGACACGCGTGGGATTTTTATGAAGATTCTTTCATGTATCTGCTTCTCAGGCTTCCCCCCCCCCCGTTGCGCTATTTAGGCTGAAACAGAAGCAAGACAGGCAGTCTAACTGCAAATGAATTGTCTCTTTTTTGATAGCCATCGCAACACTGGCTAAAGAGGCCGACAGACCAGGCCATACAAAACAAGCTTGGCCAGTGTCAAACTCTGCTTACCAGTGATGAAGTGGCTGCCCAGAGGTTGTTGGGATGTAGCCCAGCTATTAAATCATAGAGCCAGTAACTGTAGGGTGGCTGAATCAAATCCATGAGCCGACAACCTGAAGAATCTGTCATTCAGTGCTTGGTCAAGGCAGTTAAGCCTAGCAGGGTCACCGTCAATATTGTCTGATCCTACTGCATTGACCCCACTCCAAGTGTGCCTCAAGGAGAGCGCGATATGCAAATGCCATAAGTAAAATAGGTTAAAACTAAACAACCACTTTTTGTTATTAAACTCTGGCAAATTTTAACGTGCTGTCTATGAAATCGTCTGATACTTGCATGATCATTGCAAACTGCAGGGGTCAGACAGACAGGCAGGGGACAGACAGACAGGCAGGGGACAGACAGACAGGCAGGGGACAGACAGACAGACAGGCAGGGGACAGACAGGCAGGCAGGGGACAGACAGGCTGTCAAATTAGTTTTTCATATTCAGAACCTCAAGCCACAATATAAAAATATATCTCTAAAGATGATATAATCACAAATGTAGCAGATCGCAGATTTACCCCAAAGTACTGAACCCCACTTCTGCTGCTGACTTCGTTAATTACTACAGACATGTATGAAATCTATATATATAATATAATCAGAGATTAATCAAATTGCTGCAAGGTTTTTATTTACATCATGTAGATCAAATCAGAAGAACTTGAGTAAAAAGTGGGTGGAGTTTCTGCAGCAGATGCATATTGAAACTGAAGTGAGGGCGAGCAGCTGAAAATAAACACGTACGGAACGTGATTTGTAAATACACGAAGGCTTGCAGATCTTCAGCTCCAGAGATACTTTTGAGAATTAACTCTTAATTCTTGATCCGCTGCCACGTTCTTTGATTCTGTACACCTGGAACGTTATTATAATGAAAATTATTGTGCCTTTTTGAGGAGAGATAATTGTTGCGTCAGTTAAAGTAATTAAGAACTCTCTTTGTAAACCATTCACAATTCTTTATATGAGTTGTTCCACCAATTGGGAAACTAATGAGTTGTGCAATTTTTTGCTTTTTAAAATTGTCATACAGTTAAACAGATTTCAAATATATCCACCATTATTAGCTATAATGTACATATATATATATATATATATATATATATATAT
>JACXGJ010008721.1:0-26275 GCA_016801105.1 Esox niger
GCACGCACGTCTCAGTAACTGCATCCAACCCCGCCCCCCCAAAAAATAAACAGATCACTCTTTCCTTACACACCTCGTAAAACCTGATAAAAGCAAGACAAATAGAAATTGAAACACTGGCAGTGCACTCAGTTTTACCGACTGTCCCACATCTGAACTCCTGATACTACACTTCACACAGTACCATGGGGAGTCTGATCAAATACACTCTCTACTGCTCCCTCTCTGTACACACTGGAATACACACACAGACATTCTCTCTCTCTCTCCATCTTTTGCATATTAGGATTGAATTGTAATAATGGACATTTTTCAAATGCTAAACTGTGTTTTCTAAGTTGAAGTACTGTTAGTGTGTTTCTACTCATAGAGAACTGGAATTTGTTAGGAAAATATTATTTGAATACCCTAGTGTCAATTCAACCTTTTTATTGGAGACATTTTGTTAGAATATTCTTATTTAAATGAAACTAACAGTGACTAAATTAGTCTTGACTTAAATGCAAATAGGTTGCATTCAATTTTGTTGGAATGTTGTGTTCACCGGCTTCCCTTAGAGAGACACTGCATGGCTGCATCCAATGGCTTTTTGAAGTTGTTGCTCTGAATCTTTTCAGACTAACAGAAGTGAAGACAGTCCTTCTGTGCCCAAGTCTCTCTGTCCCTGTATCTCTATTCTTGTCTCTCTTTTCCTGTCTCTCTCTGTCTCTGTCCATTTGTCTGTTTGTGTCTCTTTCCCTGCCTGTCCCTATCAGTCAGACAGAAACAAGGACAGTCTGTCCCTGTACATCTCTCTCCTTGTCTCATTCTCTCTCTTGTGATCTCCCTCTGCCGCTTCCTGAAGACCACGACAATCTCCTCAGTCTTGTAGACGTTAAGAGAGAGTTTGTGGTCCTGGCACCATGTAGCCAAGTCACTTACTTGAGTACTCAGCCCTGGGGGGCTCCAGTGATTCGGGTTAGTGCAGAGGAGGTGAGGTTGTCCATTCTCACCACCTGCTGTCTGCTTGTCAGGAAGTCCAGGATCCAGTTGCAAAAGAAGGTGTTAAGATCCAGGGTCCTGAGCTTGGAAGCGAGCTTAGCAGGCAGAATAGTGTTGAATGCTGAGCTGTAGTCCACGAACAGCATCCTCACATATGTGTTACCTTTTCACAGGTGGGAGAGGACGTTGTGTGTTGTCAGGGCGATGGCACTGTCCGTAGATCTATTGGGGTGGTATGCAAATTGAAGGGGGTCCAAGGTGTCAGGAACGATGGAGCAGATGTGGGTTCTGACCAGCTACTCGAAGCACTTCATGATGGTGGAGGTCCGTGCTACAAGGCGGTTGTCATTCAGGCAGGTGATGCTGGTCTGTTGATGCACTTGGGGCCTGCTGACTGAACCAGGGGGAGGTTGAATATAGAGGGGAAGACCTTCGCTAACTGGTCGGCGTACCCCCTGAGGACACGACCCGGTATGCCATCTGGCCATGGGGACTTCCTAGGGTTCACTTCTTTAAAAGCTGTCCTCGCGTCTGCTGTGGTTAGGGACGGAGTGTAGTCGTCATGGTCCTCAGCTAGTCTCACGGAAGGTATTGTGATGGCCGCCTGGAACTGTGCATGGAAAGCGCTGAGCTCGCCAGGTAGCGAGGCGGCGGGACAAGCATCGCTGCTGTTTCTCCCTTGGTAGGCTGTGATGTGTCGCCGTCAACAGCACATGCGTCTGGGGTCCAAGCTGTGGTTGTTAAACTCCAACTTATCCCTGTAGTCTCTTTTCCATCTCTGATAGCCTTCCGTAGGTAATATCTGGATCTCCTCAAAGCCTCCAGGTCCCCAGAGCAATAGGCAGAAGACCGAGCTCTGAGCATCATCATTAACCCAGGGCTTTTAGTTGGGGAAAGTCCTGACATTGACCCTCAGAACAACATCATCAATGCCAACAACAATAGAAGCTGCCTCAATGTCACCAATGTTACAATAATTGATTTTGAGTTTGAATGTTTAAAAAATGTATTTTACATAAAACATACATATCTATCATTTCTAATACAGTATTATGAGAATTCCCCAGTGGCTGAACCCACTTTTGCCTTGCAGTGCATTTAATTTCAGGAATTAGGAATGGCAACAGTGTGGGACAAATGGAGGAGAGTTGGGCCAGAACAGTGAGCCAGATGGAACCCATGCTTGGACAGAACATCTGCACTGAAATCACTGGCTAAGACCGCTGCACCACCGTAAAACACCAGCATACCATGACCTGAGGGAATCCTCAAATCACAACCAAACCGGGTTCCCAAACTACCAAAATAAAACAGAGTATAATCATGATGTCAGTAAGATGAGGATAAATCTGTGAATACAACCTAATGATTAACAGAGATCAACAAGTAAAACTTATTTCAGACTTCTATTATAAACAGTTATTCATTGGAATATAATTACATTCATTAGTCAACAAAGGACATCACATACTAACAGGGCTACTAGAATGAAACGATGATGACAATAGCAGTTCTCAGCAGGGGAGGCAATCCTTGTCATAACACTGGTTAGTTTTATGCTGCAAACTGCAGAGAATCTCTATAGACAAAAACTGAACTCAATCCCTTTCTGTCAGTCAGCATATTGAGAGCAGATAAAGGCATGAAAGAAAGCAGGGGATAAAAAAAACACTTCTGTGCAAGAATGCATGCTCTAAGTCTTTTACCAGGAAATGAATACATGGAAATGTATTTAGCCTATAGCATTTTCTTTCTTTCTGGCAATCTGAAAGAGCACCAGGAGGACACAACAAAGCTGGTGAACTACAAATTGAAGCAAAAAAAATTACCCAGAATAATCTAAATAAAGGTGGTAAACAGTTTAATCAGACTTCTCGATATAGACAGACCTGACCCAGTCCAAGTGCAAATTTGGCTGTGGGCATGAACGGATTTGTCGACTTGAATTGAGGTTAGATCACAGTAGGGATGTAGGAAGAAACTTGATTATGCACATTAGCAATTGGATGTGTTACACTGCCCCCTTGTGGTTAAAAACTATGTTTGTGTTTGTAATAGCTAAACCAGTGGTTCCCAACCTGGGGTACTAGGACCCCTGTGGGTACTTGGCCTCTCCACAGGGGGTACTCGAAAACACTCATGACACCATAGGCTTACTAGTGAAATGAACATGAGGGGAACTTCAGGGGTACTCCCTGAAGCAGTGCAAAAGCTTTTGGGGGGTACAATAACTGAACAGGTTTGTGGACAACTTTAGACTGTATGCACAGGATTTGCAAGGCTAAAACAACATTGTTACCTACAGAGTCTTCAACATCCTTGACAGAGAAATGAATAAGATAAAAAGTGCGGGTACACTTTATTTGGATAGCATTGCAGATGCTCTACAGACATATTGTTAACAAACTATTTAAAATCAAATAAATTATTGCTAAGGTTAAGATTAGTGTTAGGTTTAGAATAAGTGTTTGAGTGTTTGGGAAAGTGTTTGTTGAAACTTGATTGTCAGTAGATTGCCTGTCAAGCATCTAGAAATAGACTACTTAAATGAAGTGCCATAGGCATAGCACCAATACTAATAACACAGGATATTTACAATAATAATTACAGAGTATGTGTCTGTATGGGTAAGTGCATTGATGAGTACTTGCATCAGTCATTGTAGGTGGTTACACAGGTCAAGTGTAACAGTTTAAAGGCCTGCAAATAGAAAGTGTCTCTGAGTCTCTCAGAAAGACACCCTGGGCTTAGATACAATCCCCCTGTGACAGATGGTATTCAGTGAATTGAAAGTTCATAGTTAGCATTTAAATGCAAAAGGTAAATTTTTTTATGGATTGAGTGTAATATAATTATTCAACCACTAGAGGACAGTACAATACAACAAGACATTCATTATAGCTCATGTATCCCTACCAAAGACACCGCAGCACATTATGTAGAATTAATACTTCCTGTATATCAAATATTTGACATTATTTTCAATTTGTAATTAAGACCCAGCTTCACTATAGCAATTCCAAGTGGACTTGGGGACAGTCAAGTTGATGTGTTTTCTGAAGCAAATCCAATGCTGCTCTGGTTTTTATCACACTACTCCCTCAACAGGACAGTCTAGACCGAAACCCTTACACATGGAAAGGAGATCACAAGGTGTGGCTAGAAAGCAATGAGGCAAGGCAAGCCCATTTCTATACTAACTCCCCAAACCTATTCAACAATT
This sequence comes from Esox niger, assembly GCA_016801105.1. NCBI lineage: Eukaryota > Metazoa > Chordata > Actinopteri > Esociformes > Esocidae > Esox > Esox niger. Next base: position 4,205 of record JACXGJ010008721.1, read on the forward strand.
CGTTATCTCAGATGTGGAGGCAGATGAACTTGTGTACTCTATCAGGAAAGTTAACACAAAAGTTAAAACCACATTTTGAGATTTCTCAGGTTCTCAGGGGAATGGATTGAAAACCTAGGAGGTAGTATTAAATACAGAATTAATTCTGTAGATTATAGTCATAAGAACTTTTGTCTGACTAGTGGGGTGTGTGTGTCAGTGCAGTGTGAACTGACAATTTGGAATTTTGTCAAATGAATATTTTGTATAAAGATAACTAATGATGGAGTCAGTCCATACTCTACCTTTAGCCAGAAGAGTTTGGCATTCATCACAGCCTATAACATTTCCTGGGTTGAATGCGATGGTGAAAAAACATCTAAAAGTTTTTGACCAGTATGGCACCCAATGAGATAAAAACATTTCATTTTGGTGGCATTGGCCAATTGACTGACACAATAACTAGGTTTTGAAGCATTAATTAAATGTTTTGCATTTTGCAGACATGCCATATAGCTGTGATGTCCCATGAAACATTTGTGACGATTGTACTTACTGTTTAGAGAATGTTAAGACTGTTTTTTAAAAAAAGCCAAATTGATTGAGAGCTGTATTTGTTAATGGTTCATCCAATGTGGAAAATACCCTCAAATTAAAGATGACATTCTGTATGTTATATATATTTTAATTGATAAATTGTTCCATTATTTATTACATTTAAAGCTGATAATTTTTCTAATATGATTTACCTATTATAATAAACATTAGAAAAGTATTTGATAACTGGTCGGTTTGGTCAGATGACACTTTTTGACTGATCCAGCCCTGTGCTGCTAACAGCGAGTTAATAGATCAGAGCACTGTTAGGGGGAGATTCCCATGCCTCCCCTTGAATTCTATATCCTCAACAAGAAAATATGTTTATAGTGTATTTGTAGACTTTCACTGCAGCCAACATTGATCTATATTTTTTATTATTATTTAAAATATAGTTAATGCACCAATTTGATATATTATGCTTGGCTCTGTCCACCTCCTTTTAATGTTCTCCTTAGAAGTCTTTATTAGCCTCTGATTGATAACAACAATGTCTACATTATACATTGTGCACATCTGCACCCTTATGACAATGCATGCAGAAGTATAAACAGATTTATAGGACAGGAATTGAATCAGACCAAAGTAAAAAAAATATTCTGATCTGGGGAAATATCTGGAAATCTCCTTTTTAATTAGAAACTGATTAAATGTATTACACTATTTTACACATTTTGGGAACATTTCTGTCAATTCTATGTGATGACAAACAAGGAAAGAACCTGATGGAAAGGCGGACTCATACAATTTTATGTCAACACTCTCCTCAATATTTCTATTTGATTACCTTTAACCTTTTCAATCAAATACCTTTTTAGAACAGGAGAGGACACAGAAGTTGAGTAAATGCAGGAGAGGACACAGAAGTTGAGTAAATGCAATACATATCATTGCACAAAATGAAACCCAGCTGACATCTACCAGATTGTGTCAAACTGTAGATGATGAATGTCCTCACACCGCTCGGTATTTTTTAATAAGCAAAGACTATAACAGATAAGGAAAGGACTAAATAGCCCATATTAATATACAGTATGTATTCTTAGAATTAAAGGTCAGGAAATTTACAACTTGCATCCATCTCTGGCCATCTCTTAGAGACACTTGGACGTCCCTTTTGATGACAGCTGTAGCAGTGCAGTATATAATATTTATAGAAGACACAGAAATGCTTATGGGGGAGGTGATGCTGTATATTTTCAGAACCATGTTCCTGCCAAGGTTAGTGAAGTTCTCATATCTGCTCTCATGTTGTGAAAGTGTTGTGGCTGCTAGTTCACCTGCCTCATTTAAAGCCTGTAATTTATTGGTGTTGGTATAGACCACAATGTGGTAGCTGTATATATCTGGACAAAGTGTGTTGGTATAGACCACCATGTGGTAGCTCTATGTATCTGGACAACGTGTGTTGCACGAAACCACCAAGTGGTAGCTGTATGTATTTGGACAACATGTGTAAAATGCTTGATTGTGTTTGGATGGGAAGAGAGACCTACTTCATGTGGGACATATATATAAACTGGTGTTATATATATACACATTTCAGTGTTGTGCTTTTTTGTCTAGCTGAATGCTGGTGATTTTCAAACAGCAGTTTAGACATCAGTTTCAACCATGGGAAAGGTTTACTGGGAAAAGTGCATACTGTACAAATCACCGAAAAAAAACATTGCTAAATTTACTATGTCTACAGTAAATTTAGCAATATGTTACATGTAAATAGAAAATTCACTTCTGCATGTAAATTTCTACATATTTCTTAAATATAAAGTGATGTATCGTGAGCTGAAAAATGACATCAATGAAAACAAAAAAGTGCAACAATAAAAAAAACGGCGATAATTCTGTAAAAAACTAAAATTGAAACTGAAAAAAATAAAACTGAATTGTACCTCCTCAGGGTACGTAACACTACAAGTTCCCATCTTCTTGGTGGACTTTTGTCACTCTTGTTCGTCTGGCAAGATGTTCATCTACATCACATCCAATGTTTTTTCTTGTGATGCACAGAGGCAAAAATCTCCTATTTCCTAATTCCTATTTCATTACTATTTTATCTGGCAGGTTACATGAAAATATAGCAGATATCACAAACATTTCATGTCATGGATATGGGTTGAGAAGGCCGTGCTGCCTTTTTTGTTCAGTTTAGAATTACCCTTTTCCCCTCACAAAGCTCTATTTTTTTCTACCTCATCCACACTGCTTTTATATTATAGTAGATGATTGCGACAAGAGCCATATACCGCTTTAGAAAACACGTAATTCAGCTTTACCGGTCCTATTATATCTTCTAACGCGAGTGTGTAGTCCAGTCGCAATAATGATGATTTACCTAGGAAATTGTTATATTTGTTTCTCAAAGACTGATACGGTTCACCCCAAAAGCAACATACATCCACAGATTTCAATGGGGTTTTATTTTGAGATTTCTCTGCCATCTTCACTTAGCTAGCGTGAGCACAAGCAATGGATTTGATTGGGTTCACGTGATTTCAGACATTACTGACAAAAAAAGTGAGTAATGTCCAACCCTTTGCAACAAAAATCCTGCAGGTATTCTAGATTCTAACTAGCTAACTAGCTTCTTAAACCAGGCCTAAAATGCCGCTAGGCCTGGTTTAAGAATCTAGTTAGCTAAAAGAACAGGATGGCCAAGAAAATACCCATGATAAAACTGTACCGAAGTGATAGAAAGATTAACTGGCTAACTAATATACTGCATATGTGATACAAGCAGGCTTGGAATTTAGTCGTTTTAAGGGCAAGACCATTTGGCCTTCGGTGTCACAAGAATGTTTAGGGTACAAAGGCCATCCCGAGTAGGTTCTCATCTTCACGCACCGTTGAGGGGAAAAAAGCCCAGCATCCCGCATAGAGTACAACAGCGTAAACAAGACAAATAGACTGGCTTAAAAAAATTACATTTGTTTTGCCGAAGAGTTGCAGAGTAGTTGGTTGGTTGTCCCTCTTGCACCTATTACTATTGTTATACTCTACTGCTGTCAGTGTCAAAAACTCAACGTATTCGCTGCAGACAGACTGGTGTTCAACAGCGGCCCGGCAAACTTTGCTAGCTAGGTCAGTTGTCAGAGCACATTGCTATTTCTAGCTTGCATACGATTTGCAGGAATGACAAGTAAACTATTTCACTGGTAATTTGCTTACCTGGAGTCTCAATAAGGTAGGAATGGATGTCTGGGTAGGACACCTCTGACCATAGAGTGGGGTTATTGCACCAGTTTGATGCTGGGAGACTGGACATGATTAAGATGGACCAAATTTTTCTTTTTTATGTATCTGGCTAGTACTGTAGTAGCCGTAGTGAACATATATTGACTTGACATTATATATTTTGGATTTAATGTAATTCTAGTGGTTCTCTATTCTTGTTGTTTTGGACTGCTATTTTACATGAATGTCTGGCGAGTGTCATTTATTGTCCCCCAAAAAGGGCTAGGCACGTGTTGCGAGCCAAAGTTCCCGGATGTGCAGTTTTGACGTATTGGCTGTTTATCAATCCGCATTTTTGTCCGTACTTGTGTTCTTGTGCACTTGTTTGACGTCATATTTCATGGCCTGAGTATGGTTCCAATCCAAAGAACGCAAGTTACCAATGACGCCTAAAATGCCCGGATGTTTACTTGATCCACCTCTTTTATCGAGGATGCATGGATTGATGTTTTGATCAGCGAGAACGCATCTGATATCCCAGAAGTAATTTCATAATGTCAGGAGAGCAGAAAAAACTCCACAACTGTAATACTTTTTAACATTTCTCATTTCCGGAACACGGTACCTGTAAATCAGAATCGGAAAATAAATGTGACTTGAAATGATCATTATAGTCGCTGAATATTTGCTTATTTTATTTAAGAAATGGCTAATTTATAAATTTGCTCAAACTTTCCAATCAGATAGCTAACGTTATTCAGTACAATGGAGAGGCTAGTTAACGTTAGCAAAGTTAATTAATTACAGTACCGGGACACCCTTTTGAGAATTGCAGTTGATTTTCTCTTTTAAAAAAATGTCATAAACAAATGTTCTATATGATTATGGCTATAGTCTCCATACAACCTTCTGTCGTTCATCTTCACATTCCTATTTTATTCAGGGACTGCTGAGGAGGTTACAGCCCTCATAAAGTGGAGGGGTATTGTGAAATGGCCAAGTAAAGACGCATCTCAATCCAGATAGGCGTTCTCTGTCCTTGTGATCTTGCAAGGCCATTCTCTCAAAGACACTTGGTAAAAACGTTCTTCTGGACACAAGTACGTTCTTAGCATACTTGGAATTGATAAGCAGCCTCATTACCTCAGTAACACAAAAGTAAACCCCGCGAAGCAACCTTTAACATCACAGTCAACTGCGCTAATGAATACGACCTACATAAACCAATGTAGTGACGTATTTGTGCGGTGAGCCAATATTTTTCGTTTTTTAGTTGTTCACCACAAACACTGCCATGTCTAGTGATGTCAAACATAGGGTGATGAGACGTTCCGGTTTGCCCTGGACTGTCCCGGTTTAAAGATGGATGTCCCGGGTCCCAACAAAATATCTGTAAAATACAAAAATTTCCGGTTTCCGACATTCACTACCAAATTGTTCTGGTTTTCACCACAATAATAATAAGAATATTGTAATGTTTCCACATACAAGTCAGAGTCCAACAAAGAACTGTGTAGAACTGCGGAGCAAAGCGCCCCTCGCCCCACCAACCATAAGCACGCACGATGACCAACATCTGAGCGTGCATTATTTGGGGATTTGAAAATGTGTTTACCCCAGTAAACCTATCGTTACTTTTCTGAGCTCTCAAAAAGCATTCAGGTGTATTCTCCCACTCAGATGTTTGGAACTTTCCCACTTCCCAGTTGCTCAGGACCACACCATCCAAAACACATTTGATCTATCGATCGATAACTAGCTGGTTTGTTACCTGCATGTAGTCCGTTCTCATGGTTATTCTCAGAGGACATATTTGAATAGCTACCAACAAACTTAGCAACAAACAAACCGACTACTGACCGCGGGATTTTGACAGTAGCAGGGGCACAAAACCATGGTGGTCGTAGGGCGTACCATGATATTCGGGGCAAAACGGCCGTGGCCTTTTTGAAATTCCTACGCTGGATATAAGGTGGAGGAAGTGCTATGTTTTGATAATGTATGGGTGCCAATGAAACTGGCTCACTTCTCATCATTGATGATCTATCTGCTGAGATGAATTGTCGGATGTCACCAGGATGAATTCTGGAGTGTACCGAAACATAGTGTCTGCTCAGATTCAACCAAATGTCTCAAAACTCATCAGACGGCTCTTGACCACAAACATATTGATAATGCAGGCAAGGAATTTTCACAGCCAAAAAGTGGAATTTTCTTGAATGGTCTATATCCCAACCTGAATCTAACTGAGCATGCATTTCGAATGCTGGAGATAAGAATCAAGGAAAAATACTACAAAGAATTGCTGCAGTACTGTCCTAAGAGGGCATTTCCAAGAAAATACCCAGTGTCTGATGAGGTCTAGAGGTCGCAGACAACATGCTGTCATCGAAGCCAAAGGATTGGCAACCAAGTACTAAATATAACGTCTGTATCTTATATTCTGGAAATATCTTTTTGTCCCCTGAAACAGGGAGACAATGTTTTGTCTCCCTGTTTTACACTGCCGTGTAGTCTGCAATTTCTACACAGTTCACCTTTTATGAATGTAAATGCCCTCAAATTATATCCAATATAGTCAAATATTTTTGACTGGTACTTCATAGTTACCAATTTAAGCAATTAATCAGAGTATTGATTTTTGTCTATATCCAGCATGTGGCAATTTATAGAGCAACCACAGGTGTGGAACCCTTAATTACTCAGCTGGGACCTGACTGTAGATGTACTAGGTGCGCCTCAGAAATCTTTGGGAGGTTTTATCCCTCATGTCACTGCTCCTATCTGGGAACACAAGGTGCTATCTATACAGCAGGAGTAGGCGGGTAGGCAGTCGGCATATCCGTTGTTGCCCTAGGAGACCGCTGCAGTGCTTAGATACTTGGGTAGGCTACCCTAGGCCACCACATTCATTGTTCTGCATCGGTGGCTTGGCAGCACAATTGCAGTATTCTCCCAGTGTGCCATACCAAGTGAAGGACTGAGAACTTTTGGTTATGTAAATATCCTTGGTTGCTTGATGGAGGGAACGAGGTACGACACCTTGACTGCCCTAGGCCGTTCAAGGCACGGTGAAGAGCTGACGTGAATCAATTCAGGTCACCTTCAGAAAGACTTTAATCAGGGCTTCCCGAACCAACCTTACAGGGCAACTAACTTTGTATTCAAGTTGTATATGCATGTCGGCTTGTTCCCGTCATGTCATACCTTGTTCTGTAATTCAGGACAGCTTTTATACACCACCCAAAGTTCACAGCCCATACATCTTCCTACTGTCTAGCCACTGGGATCCCTCTGCATTTAGGGATTAGATGAATGAACAAAATGTTAAAGATGCATACATCTGGGGGGTCATGTCACTCTTAGATCTGTGACTTGGTGGCACAACAGAAGGAATTTCTTTTAGAGCCATCATTGTCTTTCATGAGCTATAGCATACATTTCTAGGGCCAATGCTGACGATTTCTACTTAATTTAATGAGCCCTTTTCTCTTCCAAGATGAGTATGCATTGTATACTGAATAGGTGGCTCTACTCCCCTCCTGCTCTGGACTCCCTGGCCTTGAGAACCGGGGTTCATTGCTTAATGTCACAGATTGCTCTGGTTTCCTAGGCCTAACTCTGTACCTGATTGGAATAGGGAATTTGATGGCATTGCTGCATTAAAATATGTTGTGGCTCTTCCCAGTTGTCCTAGTTATTCACCCATAACGGCTGTGATACCAGATGTCTTTGTATACAAGACGAAGTGAGAGAAAGGATCCAGTATTCTACGAACCTGGGATTATCTGGAAAACTGAAACATCTCTGTTTTGGCATATTGCTTGGGTGAGTGCCAAAACCTTCAGTGAGCTTAATTTATGATGTTGGATTATTGAGAAATGGCCAGAAAGCAGAACAAGGGATGAAAAGTGGAGAAACTCTCTCACCTGGTTACCATAGAAACATGTATTCTCCTTGCTCCTGTATCGTTTGTGAGCCCTGAGAGACAGAGCTCTGTCTGATCTCACACAGAAGACAGACAGCATGCATTTTTAAAGCTGCTTCACCTCATACATTTACAATCCACAGGTCTCACACTCACTCACACTGAAACACGCACACACACACAAAATATCACAAAACTACCCTATCCAAACCGGCACAGAACATAACCTACAATTTGAGCAAAGCCTACTCTTAGTTACCACACGTGTGTGTGGGCGGACTTTAAATTAGACCAGCCTAAAAACAAAGGTCATTTCCACCCGCACTATGATTTTTCTAGCCCTCACTATGTGGAGCCTACAGCCAGATTCTGTTACTGCACTGAGGGTAAGTGCAATCTACACTTCACCTCAGAAAATGTTCTAACTTTAGGGTTAATAGTTCTATTGACAGCTCAAATAGACACAGGTCTCTAAAACCTGTAACCAGCGTGAATTGATGCACTAATTTACTGTTGGGTGATTCCAAGGGAATATCAACCTGAGAAAACCTAGATAAGGTTACTAATTTCCAAATTAAGATGTTCATTAATACCTTTAATGTCTATATTTTGGAGTTCAGGCTTTATTTAAAAAGTACAAAATTGCATTCATTTTGGCCATTCATGAGTAAGGGGAAAGTTTCAAAACAAAAGAAATCATGCCCTCACAGCTTTTAACTATTACTCACTCACAGCTGCCCTTTTATTATGATTAAAACATGTTTGCTGACAGATATTTACTATAAAATCTCTAATAATTGTTTATTAGCGATCATAGCAACCATAATGGAGGGTGTTGCATCTGTCATGGTCATTATTTTGTCTCTAATGTTTTAATGTTAATTACAATATTTTACATTTTTGTTTTCATGGTGTTCAGTAGAATATTTTCTTTCAACGGATATCAGTTTTTGACCAAAAATTTACAAACTCACATGAAGACTGCTGATTTTTTAAATTGAAATATCCATATTTACTTTATTTCTCCAACTTTCCAATATTTAGATGTCCACTTTCAGGGGTATACTGTTTCTCCAAAGACTACAACTGACAGTAACAATTTGTGAAACACTAATGTAAGGTCCATAATGCTGGAATAGCCCTGTATTCATGAAATGTCCTTGTGTTACATCTGTGTTTGAGGAAAATCTTGTATATTTACATATTTCAAAGCATGTCACTGATTTGTCCATAACTGGTGCTTATTACTGGTTGACACCAGAGGTTAAGTGAGAGCAGAGGTTCATTTAAACGGAGCTGATAATGGTATTACTCACAACATGGCTGGCTTGTTGTTCTTCAAATGGTTCATTTTACTCTATTAGGTTCTTTTGGGCTTAACAATTAGGGTTATGCATTTTAGGATGCTAACAATATTGTACTAAATCTGGCATAGGACAAATTGAGCAGAACAATTAGGTTTGTATTCACTGCTGTAGAACATGAAGTATTATAAAATGTCAATTTTATTTAACTATCAGAGAAATATAATTAATATAGCCAACTGCTATATATATATATATATATATATATATATATATATATATATATATATATATATATAGCTCCCAAAAAAGTAAGACCATTGCACCTTTTTCTTTCCTTTCTAAGAAAGGTTGAATTTTTGCAGTGGTCTCTTAATTTTAACCCTTCAGTTCCTCACTCAAAACCTTTCTGTTCAACTTTTTTGGAAAGGAAAGAAAAGGTGCAGTGGTCTCTTAATTTTTTAAGGAGGTGCATATATACCTTTATTTCTTGAAAAATATTTATATTTAAACATTGTGGAAAGGTAAATCCTACTGGTCAGGCATCCAGGTTCAGAATTCTGGAAAGTTTTTCTACACATCCATTTGGGTTACAGTTATAGTACAGTTTTTTGCCCAGAAAAACACTAAAATTCTAATCTAATTCTGTGGGGAATCCTTTGTTTAAATGGTAAAAATGTACCTTTTTGTCCTCTGTTGGAGTGGGGTATCCTGGGCAAAATCGTTTAGTGGTGGACCAGTCACGATGGTTTCCGCTCCTCTCTTTACTATGTAGGGAGACAAACAACTATGAAATAGATACATCATGAGACAATATGTTATAAGTACAAAGGCCACCATGCAGATTACTAAAAAACATAGAAAAGACAGTTTTAGAATGCCCCCTTCCAGCCATATTGTGCCATCAGTAGAACATTCAGGTGGTCCCATCCATTGTACAGAATGGCAATATCTGTACCTCAATATATTGAGGAAAAGCTATAGATGTCAAATGTGACTCAAGTTGATTCCTGATTCTGTTTCCTTTTAAATGCAGGTACAGCAGTAACTAAGATCTCCCAGTTATTCTGGTGTCTTGGGAGACAGTGTCAGGATTCTAAGCCCTCTTAAGTGGTGAGGAACATTTCAAATGTGTATGCATTGGCTACTATGGCCACTCATGTAATGATATGCAGGCACGTTGTACATTATTTCTCAATAGAAAGTTGGGCCTACATTGTGGTCATTTTGGCCACAAACTCGTGCAACTTGCATCTACACTAGGGCCTCTTTTTGTTTTCTAGCAGTGAGTTTTCAACCTATCCTAGAAAGGGGGAGGGTAAATGGGTTGAAACACTGAGTTTGATGAGCAACTAGAAAATCCAACCATAAAGAAAATAATAATTCAAATTGTCCAATGGAAGCGATAGGATGTTGATACTCGCCTTTCAGCGGCGATGAGGGGCGGTCCTTTGTTCCTAGACCCCTCCTAAGGACACTCGGTTAGGTTGCGCACAGGCTGCAGTTTCAGTTTGTTTTATTCACCATTTTGAGTAGCTGAAGGTAAAATTTAAACTAAAATCGCGTTTGGTAGACACATCGTTCCCGTATATTTAGTTTCACGCAGTAGCTCGGGCGTCGGAGTTGGAAGGTCTCGCTGCGCCCTTAGGAGTTGCAGAACGGGACGATTTTGTTTTTATTTTCCTGGATTTCCTTTCCCCTTTCTTACATTCTTATCCTCTACAGTATTTCTGCAAAATGTCAAGACCAGTGAGGTAGGTTTTTCTAATATGTCCTCCGCTTTGGCTGCACGCCGTGCACGCTGCCGTTTCGCAGGCAACATGCTCCTCGCTTCCATGTTGTGCTTTTAGTCACAGTTGCTTTTATTTTATGAAAAATTGATGTAAATGTTTTTTTTCCTTGTCGTGCACGCACTTGCTAGCATGAATCCTTGCAATGTGGACTGTTCGCCATGGCTGGGTAGAAATGCCTGTATTGCGCGCGCCTAGGCGAGTGTGCGTGCATCTGGTGCGAATCATACCTAAAGAAACCGTACAACTCGAGCATCATTTGATGCTTTACCCGGATTTTTCTGTCGTATTTAGCTTTTGTTTTCTCTGACCATGGAGTTGTCTGTTATTTTGTGAACCAGAGGGGAGGTAGACTAGACTGGGGAATATGGCTACCCATTCATCCACGGGAGGTTCAGAAAAGCTAATAAAAACCTAGGCTCGAGGTAGACATCGGCTCATAGGGATGTGATCTTATTAACGCGCAGCCTGGCGACGTCTATGCTAGCTCCAAATATCCACAATAAAAACGCCAATGCGCCTTATGTGTAAATGGGTCTTATAAAAAGAGAACAATGAAATGTGCCAGTGGGTTTTGAGTGAAAACACGGTAAAAGGGAGAGCGGAGGACCTACATTTTCACGGATGGCAGTAAATTACCACTGGAAGAGTGATGTCAGAGGGGGGCGGAGTGGCTTTAGAAGTCACCACACCCCCCCAAGCCTAGCTTTTCACTGCCCGAAAAGACCGAGAGGGTCGCATTTGAGCGAAGAAAATAATGTATTTCGCAAGATAATCACTTACAAATGGTCACTGTTTTTATACGTTGTAGCATTCAATTGGAAAGCGAATCACGCGCCCGCTGACTGAGACAATGAGGCCGATATTGTACCCATTGATAAGGAAAAAGTATGATTCAATGGGCGTCGCTTGTTGCCTGCCACCCCCCCGGCCCCTGTTTCTTCCAGGTAGGCGAATGCGTGGGTCTTTCGATATTTTGGCTCGTTTGAGCTCATAAGTCGCTGTTGAAATGGTGGTCACAGGCCTTGTCCTCAGGCCAGTGTGCTGACTGATGTCTTCACGGTATTAATAAGGCCTCGTCTTGTAATCTAACTACGCTAACGGTGTTTATTGCCATGACCCCCGCGTTCCCGCTTGCTCATTTAACAATGTGATACGGTGTTAGCATAGTTCCTGTTACGGACAATGATTCCACTCATCACGTGTGCGTGTGAGCAGATTGATGGCAACATCTGAGTTTTTTTTTTTAAACTGATGTTTCATATGCTTAGAAGGAGATGATCAGCTTGGAAGGTGTTTTACTCATGCTCATCTCTGGTTGTGAATTTTAGGTTTGAATGGCAGGAGCCGGGTTACTGGGAGACTTCTCCCTTTCCCAGAAGAAATAGTCAGAAACTGGTAGATTTCACAAATGAAAAAGCATTACATAAAATGGGAAGGTTAATTCGTATGAATTATCTTAATCTCTGATCTTCTATCTTCATGATCAACAATAAACTTTTCATGTTTTATTATTCATATTGACATGATACATGTTTATTTTTAATATTAATCATGTGTCATTATACCCCACTACTTTTACAAAGTTGCTGTAAGTACATGTTTGTTGAAACAGCACACGACCTTGATATGCAGTGTTCTGTGTTAATGCTTTGCAAAAATCAATGCCTCATTGGCTGAAATCAAGATTTTACAAGTGCACTACAAAAATGTGCAGTGGTTTCAACAAATTGACTTCTCAGTCATTCAGATCTATATTTCTAATATGGCTAGGTAAGTCCATCAGGTCCGAGAGGCTACTGCAACAGTTTCATCAGTATAATATCCAGAACCTCTGCGACCAGTCCGCAAGCCGGTTTTGTTGCTAGATTCAATTCTTGTAAAAATGTCAGTGGCAAGAGATCACAATACCCTCTCTATGGGTCATGTTTCATATGACGTTACAGAAACAAATATTAACTTTTTTGTTTAATTCTGTGAATGTTTTTCATCTCAAAACAGCATATTGTTCCTTTCTGACTTGGCCATCATACATCAGTGCTGCTTTAAGTGATTGAATGTAAGCAACAAAAATACTTGAAGCGCATGTCTAATGAAAACATCTTACCGCATGCCTAATGAGAACAACATAGAAACGACTGTCATTTCGAAAAACTGAACATTGGAGTTTGTATTGTATTTTGAAAAGGCATGTTCTGGCAAAAAAGAATATTGTGTTTCTTTGCAAAAATGAATACTCGCACAATGCGCAAAATGAACTGAACTATTTGTTTTTGGAATGTGGTGTTTAGGGTGATTTAACCCTTCATTTTCCGTGGTTGCATACATTTTTGACCTCTAGATTCAAGCAATATAACTTAAAGGTTTAGAGGTTTTACTATAGTATAAAACTATAATAAATACTGTTTAGCATGGTCTAATGAAAATATTGTATAATTGACATGCAATGCATATGGTATCCCAATATGTAATCTATTGAAAAGTAAGTATTGTGGTGTTGTTTAGGTCACTTGTTATTCTCCGCCCCACATACATCAACACAAAATAACAGCCTCAGCCTCAAACCAAATAAGCAACTTCTTTCAGTCCATGGCTCGGCTATAGACCTAAATAATAAGCCATTCCTACACATTTTGATGTTGACTTGATTTACAAATAATTATTTATTTTCATTTGCCCTTAATGTACACACGATTTTCAATGACAAAGCAAAAAGGTATTTAAAAAATATTATAATCTGGACACCTTGAAATATTTAATGTGTATCAGTTTTCAGCCACTACAGGATGATATACATCGTGCACCAATGGATCCTGTATCCTATGATCAGGATTTGTCTAGAACAAGATTTGGGTCCTAATGTGGCAAATTCAACTACTTGGACATGATATAGAAAGCACATCTAAGGTCTCCCACTTTACAGTGCATGTCAAAGGAAAACAAAGCTATTTAGTCTATGGAACTCTGCAGACCGTCAACTTGAGGCATTGATCTGTAGAAGTTTATATAAAAAAATGTATGACTGTGTTTAAATTCCAGGAGCACAGTGGGCTCCATCATTGTGAAATGGAAGACATTTGAAACCACTAAGACTTTTTAGAGAACCAAAGCTTCAGAGTGTCTCTGCAAAGATGGAAGAACCTACCAGAAGAACAACCACCTCTACAGCACTGTGTCAATCAGGCCTATATTGCAGAGTGGCTAGACAGAAACTACCCATGTCTAAAAGTAGTGCTGTGTCAATACAACTATTTAATGTAAAAGTGCGATTCTTTTCACAATATTGTATTGACATTCTGATGTCTAGAATCTGTTTATTAATTATGCCGTTGACCACTGTGTTTTAATTTACTGTAGTGGTCGCTAAATTAGTTTTTTTTTTTTTTTTAATCAATTATAGTTGTCTGTGTGTTTTTCAAAAAATCTACCTGATTTAAAAACCTGTTCCTGTATTTCAATGGATGCCGTTAATACGAAATCAGAAAAGGGTATGCTGCCATTTGACTATTTATTTTTATTAATGGCTTTACTCAAAATGCTAGCGCCAAAGTGGCTATGACCTTTTCAGTTAGAAAGGATTGTTTCTGTGTTGGGTGATACAAGGTTAGAAATGTCCTTGTTCTTTGAAAGTAATAATGATGTTGAGGTGTGTACGAAATAATCTGTGTCTATATGTTTTGTGTTGTCCATATTTTATGCTGTAAAATGTTGGTAATATCTTTTTGATGACAACTGCAACCTTGTCGTGAAAACTTGATAGACAAGCACAACAGCTATGGAGCGCGAATGGTTGCTCGCTACGTCTTGTAATGGAAAGTGTTGCAGTAGCTGTGTAGCTGGCTGACTAGTTGGTTGTTTTCTCGTGTTTCTTCTGATTTTCATTCAAATAGGGGAATGACATTGCTAACTTGACAACTAATTGTCTGGTTTCTTTCATCTGTCTGACTAAATTCGTCTGCCTGCAAATGTTTTGCTTATGCAGCAACAAGCTCTTACTTTCCCTAGCTAGCCAAGAAGCAGTAATGTTGTGTTTCGCTGGCGACATTGTCATTTGATCGCGATGATGTCCTGCATCTGCCAAAAGATGTACACCATGTACTTCCCCTTATCATTTCTAAGAATTTGTATGTCTTCAAGATTTGCCTTGTGCTTACTTTATTATTATCACACTATGATCAGCGGTATGGCCCTAATTTGACTGCTGGTTCAATCTCATTGCAGTATGTTGTTTTATGCAAACGTAGACATTTGCTTCTTTTGATCGTTAATTGGAGAAAACAAATGATATTATTCCAAGTTACATTGGGTTTTCAAATAATAGTAGTATTTGCTCTTTAAAACAAATGTAACATGTAATTCTGTTTTGGTTTTTGTACTAAGTCTGTTTGAAATGTGTGAGATATGTAATTTATTTTGAGAATTTTTAGTAATCCACAGCAGCATTCTAGAAGTTATTGGTTCATTAGGAGTTGCTAATGGGGATTAGCTAAATTGTCAAACTGACATTTCTCAGTGACCCCAAATGTTTGAATGATGGTGAACAGGAAATTGGTTGAATAGGAAATATAGCAAACGGATGAGCAAATAGTAATTGGCAAGGATATAAATGTTTAATTTAAATAATTAATCCTTTGAAACTTGTATTCATCAGAATTCAATTTGCTTTAGTTGGTGCCTTGCAGACCTTTTGGCATTCTAGTTCTCAGTTTGAGGTAATCTGAAGAGATTTCATCCCATACCGCCTAAAGCACCTCCTAGCCGTTGGATGTTCTGCTAGAGACTCCCTTTCTGGGAACCCCTGTACTGGAGACTATCCCTGCCTGTGAGGGACATGCTACTGATACAATGTTAACTGCTGAATGTCTTTGAAGGTGTGGCAAATGGTGAACTGGGCTATATGAAACCCTGTTGCATCTGAAGTGAATTGCTGTCTTTTATTTTCAATGGACTGGATATATGAAGAGCCATACATAGTTTGGCCTCATCTGAACAATAACCAGATGTGGTTTGTAGTTGTTTGTGTGTCTATGCTCTAATGTGAGAATCTCAGTAGGCTAGCATGGTCTGGAATGCTGACCACATGTTATCTGTTCAGCATAGACCACTAAAAGTGACTAACATGTGAAAAGAAAATACCCCCCTTGCTTTTTTTTATCATACACATTTATGTATTTCAAAGTGATGTCCATATAGGTCTTGTCCTGTGTTGATTGGTGACTGTGTGGATTTTAAAGTTTGCTGCCTGTACAGTAGCTTAACCATTAAGTTTAGCTTATAGCTCTGTTGTGTTGTACGTAGAGGGGTGATTAGGTCTACCACAGCATGAATCCTAACATGTCCTGTTGCAGTAGTTATCTGCTGGTTTTGCCTCCGGGACAAAATTGAACCTGGTCGTTCCTGTCAATCTTCTTAATTTTGGGCTTACGATAGAAAGAATAATACATTTTCCATGTCACCTGAATTTACACCAGCATGTTTTGAGATGTACTATGTGGAATTATTCATATCAGTTTAGGAAAAGTTGAGTGATATGTGTGCACAGAACACAATTGTCTCCATATTTGCAAACTGGTTTGATCCGAAAATGTGGCGCACGCTACTTCTGTGTCTTCTCGAGCTCTCAATATCTGCAAGTTTACACAACAAAGGAATTTACCATCTCACATCTTTGATAACTCTGAACATGTATGTAAACAAGACCATTGTTCCCAAGATTGTTGCTGAAATGCTGTCTGAAAAAAAATGTTGTGCTATTTTCACAGCAAATGTAGCACTTATTGAACAAGGGAACCACATTTCCATATTTCTTGTCATAGAAATCAATATTTCGCAAATCTAGACTTTTTCTTTCTTTTGTTTGCATTGTTTTGCCCCCTGCGTATGTCCTAATCCTTCCAAATAAAAGATGCAGTTTCTGATTTGCTCTTTGTATTAACTTCACAGGAACAAGAAGGTGGTGAATTACTCGCAATTCCAAGAGTCTGATGATGCAGGTGAGGGATAGCGTGTGTGGATTTGTGTGGGTGGATGCAACTGTAACCTCTTCCGGTAGAGAGACTTTTACTGTAACACCCTCTTTCCTTCTCCTAGATGAGGAGTATGGGGGGAACTCAGACAAGCCGAAGAAGCCCCGTGCAGCTCCTCGTGAGGTGAAGCGTAAGCGGTCAAAGAACTCACAGGAGGACAGGTGAGCCCAGAGAACAGCAGCACAAGGCCAAATATAATCTTCATTCACACTTCAGTGAAAATTTCCCATTGGCATCATGTGTCATTTTAGAAATGTGAGTATTGGGCAATTAACCCTATACTAGTTCTCAACTGGTACTTTTCTTAAAATAGAACTGTTTTTCTTTCAGTGAGGATTCTGATGAAAAACTCTCCAAATCCAAAAATGATTCAGCAGGTAAGCCATTATGATATTCAAATGATGATGTTTGTCATAACTGTTTTGAGCGGTGCTCTTCAGAATGATACCTAATTAATATAATACATTGGGCTACTTATCCAGAAAATGAATTATTTAAAAAAAATCTGTCTTTACCAGTCATTAGTATTAGCATGGAATTTGGTGCACCTATCTTTAATAGTGATGATAATGCACTTTCATTTTCCTGACACTGGAAAAACTGATTAGGCCCCTGTTTATATTGTTTAAAAAACAATTATATTTACCCTATAACCAGCTGGTTGAAAACCAGTTCTCGTTTTCAATGTTCAGATCAGCAGCTTGTATGTTTTTACATTATCAAGTGCTAAGGTATCAAGTTTAATGGTCTTACAACTAATTCCAGTGATTGGCTGCAGCCAACTGAACTGAATGAAATAGTTAAGCAGTTTGCTTACAAATTTGTCTTTGTATGTACTAGTCTATAATAATAGGCTAGTTTTGTACTTTCTACAAAAAATGCAGTTTGTTTAATATTGTTTAAAGATTTTAATATATTTCTTGGAAGAATACTTCTAATATTTGGTGAGGATTAAAGAGCAATGCCCTCCAAAGTACTAACATATGGTGTGTGATGCAGAAATTACATTCTCTGCATCAGATCCAACGTTAGTTACTGTCCGAACTCACTGGTAGTGCACGCGGGCCGCAAATGCTGAGCTAGTTCTGGAGATGTCTGTTTTAAGCTAGCAATATATCTAGCAGTGTGATCATATGTTGCACACAAACAGCATGGTTATTATGTTTTTTTTAGCTTCCAGGTTGCCCGTGTTCTTTCAGAACATTTGACTACTTTGTTGTATTATAGAGTTATGGCGCTTGTCCACTGCATGGTACTGGCTTTGACTCAGCTCTACACGGCTCGCCTTGGTTGGTTATCCACTGCAGATAGTACCCTGTACTCGCTCATAGTGACATCACAGGAAAAATGCCACGGCTCCACCTCCAACGCAACACACAGCAACAACAATGGAGATATCGTACACCTGATACTGGTGAAAAGCCAGCATTTGCTTTTCTGGTCACTGTAAACCCTACAGTGACCAGAAAAGTATAGAATGAACTCCATCCATTTTCTTTAAAATTGACAAGCTCTGAACGTTAGGTGGCAAATCAAAAGTAAACTAAATCTGGATAACATGGTCACAGACCCTGTTTGAAAAATGGTGAAAAAGTAGAATAGAATTATTGCCCTGCAGTATAAATGACGTAACTGCAATGTTCTGTTAGATTTAAGTGAATACACCTAACAACTTAACACCAACACATTTAAAACAACATGCATAACCCCTCCATCTCAATTAAAAGGTATAAATAATTGCTGGCTGTAATACCACGCCGACCGACTCCAAAGAGTTGCCTAATGTACAAAAGGCATTGTTCATACCGGTAGTAGCGAGGAAACACCCGTAACTTTGGTCTCAATACATTGCAGACTGCAAAAATTGTTAGAAAGCTTGGCTGGCTTGACATTACTAATTTGACCAATAGCCTAGAAAAACCCGGAGTAGGAAAGCGACGAGTTCCCTTTGGGGGCTACAAAGACAGTGCGTATTTTTTGGCCTCTCACAGGGATAATGAGTTGATTTCAACACCAGTGCATAGGTCCATCCTGAAAAATACGATTGTTCAAATTACGAGTCTGATCTTATGCACTGGCACTGAAATGACCCCATTTCAATGTAAGGGTTCCTGGGACAGATTTGCAAAGATGTGCCATTCTTGTCTCATAAAACCCTTCTCTGGCACTAGACCGCTAAGAACAGAACCGTTTGTTTTGCTTTTCTGAATGCTTTCAGTCATTCTTGTCCAATCAGTCTCACTTTTTCACGTCACCTTTTGGTATCGCCTCAGCTCACTTGGAACCTCGACGAAGCAGGTACTAAAGTATCTGGTATCAGGTACTATCCCAACTTTTGGCGAGTGGAAAAGCAAAAAAGGCGAGCAGAGACGAGCTGGTACTATACAGTAGAAAAGCTCCCAAAACGGCTAGAGGCAAGGCAAGTAGAGACGAGCTGGTACCATGTCGTGGTAAAGTGCAATTAAAGATGGTGTCTGGTGTTTCTCGCCACTAGGTGTAAAAGTTGCGCTGTCGGGTGAAATAGGGTTCCATAACTGCATACTCTCTCATGTTATAACTGATTGGTGGTTTACAACTTCAATCAGGGTCTTTATTGTAGAGTGGCTACACCGAAGGCACTCCTGAGTCAAATGCACATGGTGTGCTGCTTAAAGGATTCATATCATGGGAAAAGATTCTCTTAGGCTTGAATGCAGAGACCTATGTCTGTCAAAGACCAGTTACTGCTCATCACTTGGCTTACCGAATCTCCAAAAGCCTGCTGGTGGGAGCATCATGCTTTGTACATGCTTCTCAGTGACCGGGAGACGGGTCAGGATTGAGGGGAGGATAAACAAAGCTAATTGCAGAAAGGTCCTTGGAACCTAATCCAGAGAGAATAAGACCTCTGACTACGGTGAAGATGAATCATTCAACAGGATAATGACCCGACACACACAGCCAAGACAATGCTGGAATAAATGTCTGAATGTCTTTAAATGGTCTGGGCAGAGCTGGGGTATTGTGTATAGAAAAATGACAACATGCATTCAGTACATTACAAACACAATGTGGAGCCAGCTCATGCTTATACGCCATGGGTCTTGGCGCATTGAGATTACCTGTAAAATATTGACAGATTTCAGACATTGTTTTAAGGATGATCTTGAAAAACAAGTTGTTGGAAGAGAATTGGTGATCAACTACACATCAACTCAGAGCCCAGCCAGATAGGGTATTGGGGGAAAAATACTGAATTTTGTGGGTGTGCAATAAGTTTTTCTCATAAAAGAGCAGCTCTTTGTTGTATTTGACTGTTTTAAAATCTCAAATTGTCAATTTAGCAGTGTACCCATAAGCTATCCAGACACTGATCTGAGCCATCTAATTGGCGGGCATTGGGCTGTAGGTGCACACAGTCTCCTGGTTTGAGGACTCAGCCCTGGGCATAGTGGTGAAGGGAATGGGCTAGCTCAAGACTGGTGGTAAATGTTTCTCCTGTTGGATTGTAGATGACTTTGGTAGTGATGAAGACAATGACTTTGGAGAGGAGGACGATGAGGATGGAGGCAGCGACTACGAAGCTAAACGAGGGAAAAAAGGAAAGACTGCCAAGGTGGCGAAGCCCGCTAAGAGGACGCCCAAGAGAAAACGACCTGCTGGTAGGAGTCATACACTTAGGTTTGGAGGTGTTTCAATTGTAGTTGCTGAGCTGTAACCTGTCTTCCTGTGTGTAGATGACAGTGATGAGGAAGTGAGTCGTAAGGTGCGTACAGTGCGCCAGGCTGCCACCAAGGCCGTTTCCAAACAGAGAGAGATCCTGCTGGGTGATGGAGGTAGTGAAGATGAGGAACGCGAAGACCAGGAGGAGGCCCTCCCAGATCGTAAGTCAACCGCTGAAAACTGAACCCAGAGTATAACGTCAAGTCAGTAGGCCTACTTCCCCCCCAACCACCTAAATGTAGTGATCAATGCAGCACTAAGTAGGACTACATAAACCATAAGTCAACCTTTCGATCTATCACTGATCGTAAAGGGACTAGAGTGCTTGAAAGACTAAGTATATATGAACTCACACTAATCCAAGCCATGTATGAACTCACACTTGACTATTCAAATGTGCAATTCCCCCCTAAACCTCTTATAGCTGATGAGTCAGGCAGCGATGAAGACTTCATGGTTGAGGATGATGATGATAGTGACTACGGCCGCTCCAAGAGCAAGAGGAGCAGCAAGAAAGTCATCAGACGGAGCCGGCCAGAGAGGAAGGAGAAGAAATCTCCCAAACCACGACTAAAGGCCACAGGTATGACCTAACCAACAATGATGGTTTAGAGGTCTATGTATAAGCTTGGTACATGCCAGTATCATATCTTTATTGAGTTGGTGTGTATCAAAAACCGTTTTGGGTTTAAAATTTCCAAGAACCGCGGATTCGAAAAGACGTGCATTTTGATTCTGTTTCAGTTCCTAACGTTTGCATTTCAGTCACGCATTGTACAGTCGATAAAAGCTGCACTTACCTGCCAGAACCTGTTACACAGATGGCGGACATAATGTAATTTTGCGAAGTATGTCAACAAAGCAAGCACGTGAGAACTGAGAAGAGTCATTTTTGTTTACATCCTGGACCGATATCCATGGCTGAGCACAGCAAACGCACAGAAAGTTTGTCTTCGCTTCACAAAAATGTTAATGCATAATGTAAGACCTGCAATAAAAAAATGTAATGCATGGGAGGAAGCACTTCCAATATGATGTAGCATTTGTTTAAATGCATCGTGAATTTGAAGGAATGCACCGTGTTTGGTGTGTTGCGGTTTTCCAGTTCCAGCCACAATAACGTCCCAAATACAGCTAACATTAGCAAAGTCTCACAGTCAGGTACACAAAACACAGTAAGGCTGTCACTCTTCCTCTAAAATACTATTTTAATTTCATACATTATTTTTATATTTGAGTTAAATTCAAATATTTATTCTCAAATTTAGCACATCCTTTTCAATTAGACATATACAGCAACCACAGCTTGCCAACATCAAGGGTACTGACTGGTGGCAAGCTAACTTAGCTAGCTAGCTAACATGAGCACTATACTAACGTACATGAACCAAGCTACAGTAGCTAGCTTACTATAATATATATCATAATTATATATAACCTGCCGACTGCTCTGTGGTAATTAATTTAATATACCCATCTTGCTTGTAATTTCTTTCATTAAAACTAGAAAGCCCGCTTATCCCAGTGATCATTCTTAATTAAAAAAAATATATAAATGAAGGGGAGAAAGA
>JACXGJ010008722.1:0-26290 GCA_016801105.1 Esox niger
GCTCGCTGCCGCTTCTGGGCAGCCTGGGAGTCCTCCGCTCGCCCCCGTAGCACCCCCCCAAAAACTCCTTGGGGAGGTTTGTCTGTCCGCCGCCTTCGCCTCCTCTGACTCACCTTCCGGCACTCAAATGGTTCCGCCCAGGGAAACAGTGGCATCCCGTAGGGGTATCCGTCGTCCGTTTCCCCTTCCGCCCAGGAGTAAAGTTGGTGACGGTAGGGGTATTCCTGGCTGTGGTTCCAGGCCAGCTCTCCCGCTTAGCACCCCCCCAAAAAGTTATTGGGGCTGCCTTTTTGCTGTTCCGCTTGCCATGTCCTGGTGGTGGTTTATTCTGTCATGAAGCTGGTGTGAGGACAGATAGGCAGAGGCACAACGGTCGAGGTAGAAATAATCCATCTTTAATAAAGGTTCAATCGAAACAAACAAACTTAAAGCAGACTTATGACTGGGTACTATAGCCTTCGGCTGACAACCAAAATAAACCACACTAGTGTGGGCAAACACTCAACTTAAATAGATTCCCAAATTGGAGGCAATAACCAACACCTGCCTCCAATTGGGGAGACCCAAGTGCATAGAGGTGCCTAGAGGCACCTCCATTGGCCACGTCCTGACTATGGCCCCAGCCAGTGCGAAGATGGCTAGGGGCATAGTCAGGACGTGACAAAAGCAAATGAGCACAAGTAAATTAAAAACAATAACTTCAAAATATATTGTTTTCTAAGCCCATATAGTGTCATTTAAATGACAAAGAAATCCGCCCCTCTTGAAAGTCAATTGCCCCTGGACACTTTTGTACATGCAGCTATATATAAAACAAACTATTTGCTGGTTGCTGTCATAACCTGCTTGACTGTCAAGTAAATACAGGAGAGCAACCAAAACAAGCGTGTAGGACAGGCATTTGAATTCCAAAGTGGGGCACTTCATCCTATTTACCAACAACGATTAGTTACTTCAGCACAACGGACACAAAGCTAATACTTCTAGCATGAATGGCTGCCTAATTCTATGGGCTTTTAGGCTTTTGTTATTCAACGTAACTATCCCATATTCACAGTGACAGTGGAATAAAGCGATTTAACAAGCGGATTATAACCCTAGCAAGTACAGAAACATGAATACATGGAGAATGAAACCATCAAGGATGTACAGTACCATTACGCTTTAGGACAGGATGCATCAACACGAACATCACAAAGCCCAAAGCAGACATTACAGGTACCAAAGGAATCAGAATGTACTCACAACACATTTTCCTTCGACGCTGTAAGCCAGGTGTACTTGTACTTAGCTGATCAATTGAAGTTGGAACACATACTTTCCCTGACTTTCTTTGCCAGTAAATCTGCCACCAAATGCATTTCTTCTCCTTTATTGTGGGTTAAAAAAACAGTGCTCAGTACTATTCTAAACAAAAAAATCTAACACAAAGCATTACATCTAACACTCTAAACATAACTAAATAAAGTTAAAAGAAATCTCGGATGTTCCTACACTACGTCCTAACTAGATTTTTCTCATTGGTAGCCGGCTCTCCTATCACACCACCTGAGAAATGCGCACGCAGTTAAGCTAGAAGACTGCTATGTGCAAAAGGAATAGCTCATTATGGCAAACTCGAAATCTGATTGAAGAATATAACAAACAACCTTCTCCCCATTTGCTTCAACAGAAAATGGGATTAACTCGAAATACTACAGGTTTTAGGATATATTTTCACCCGGAGACAGCATATGTGGAAAATCGGATTGGATAAAAGCTCTGATTTATCTGAGCTGCACTTGAAATAGCACAGCCGAGGGAGAAAAAATGCAATGAAATTACATCAGTAGACGGATAGGAACGAACTTTGTAAAATACATCTAGCTTTAATGAAAATATATATAAAAATAATTCTGATTCTGATATCACTAGGCCAGCAGAAAAGGCCTCTGGACAGCAGCAGTTTCGAAAAATATCTTATTGTATACCAAATAATAACTATTAAGTCGTCTATGTTTTGTAATTATTAGCGACATAAAATGACAACTAGCGTGTCTTTAATAACCATTTCTGAAATTTCCGACAGTTAAAAAATACAACCCCATTCCCAATTATCGTCTACCTTAGAGTTGTGTTCACTTGCATTATATTTCGTTTTTATTGATGTTGCAAATGACAGACTAGAGCACCGTGTCATCACTTTCTGGACAAGGAATCTCAGGTAAGCTTATTTAACTTCTTTACAAAGCAGACAGCGATCTCACCTATCTGACAAATTAGCAAAAATAACTTTGGTAGTCATCATCGAATAACATTAACTCTGTAGAGCACGCCAACTAGCGTTAGCAAGCTACAGTACTTTAAGTCAACTACTTCTGTAGCAGGCTTGATAGTTTTTTTTCCCCCAGCCAGGTTGAGCTCAGTGCAAGAGCTTGCTGGGACAGAAATAAATACTAATGGCGAGTTTGAGTCTTCAAAGTGCGACTAAGCACGCGGTAATCGTTATGTTTTCAAAGTATTTCCATTGTGTACTTTGTTGTAAAGTGCATTAGCCTACCGAGTGGAACATTAAAATATTTGTTTCCAGCACAAGATAATTTTCACATGGATATTCTGCTAAACAGATTTACTCTATATATGCTAAACAGGAAGTACACAATATATGCATTCTCATTTATCATTACAGCTTCCCCTGACTGTAAGAAGAACCACAGAGCCAGCAACTGAAGGAAGTAATTGTAAACACAGATCAATAGAATAATGCTGTAACTAGAGGCTTGTGCAATAAGCTTGTTAGTGTTTTATTTATGCAGCTTCAGGGTAAGCAAAATGTATTGATAGCTTATTGATATAATTGGCTTGTGTGTTCTTTAATATCAAGTAATATTTCACTTTCTCTAGTTATTGGGGTGCCAATATGTGATGCATAAAAAAATGCAAAGCAACTTTAGCTTTTGTTATTATATTTCAGGTTGTATTTATGTAAGATCATTATCTAACTGGTTCCAAATGTAAGTTACCTTGTCAGTACTCCGTGACAATGCAATATTGTATGCTGGGAAATGACTACATGAGCAAAATAACTTGTAGGGTTGACTATGTGGTATGTGCTTTAAAAAGAGCAGGAGATTATACTGGCATGTACTTGAAAAATCAGCCGGAACATTGTGGAATGTAGGAATATAATGCAGAAAACAAACTGAGTGAACGCAGTCTTATTTTAAAGATAGAACCACCATGTTAATGGGATATGGTTGATGTTGCAGACGACCAAGAGTAGAAGGTAACAGGTAGGATACCTAATGCATGTTAGTGAATTTTCTAAGCCTGTACAGTGTTATTTAAAAAGTTACAAAGTAATCATCCCCTCTTCAAAGTCATTCGCCCCTGGACATGGCGGCTACACTTATCTAAGACTTTCCTGCTTAAAACGAACTATAACTCCTGAGTACTATTAACTCCTGAGTAGATAGAGGTACCTAACCAGAACAAACGTGTTGGACGGGGATTTGATTTCTAAGGGGGGGGCACGTTAATTGTACTTACAAATAAAGATTAGTAACTTCAGCACATTGGACGAAAATAATTGTAGCATATGTGTCTGCATAATGCTATGGGCTATTAGCTTATAGTCACTTGACTTAACCACCCCACATTCACAGTGACGGTAGAATAAAGTGATATAACAAGAGGCTTACAACACTAATAATATGAACACATGGCAAATGAAACCATCAAAGATGTACAGTACCATTATGCAGTATGACAGGATGCTGCAACCAAACTAGACATCGCTAAGCCCAAATAAATGACAGTACATGTACCAAAGAAACAAGAATGTACTCACAACGATGTACCTTTGACACTGTAAGCCAGGCGTATTTGTTTGTAGTGGATCGATTCAAACATAAATCCTTTTCCCGACAGGGACAGGGCTGCTAGGTGGGGGGGTTGGTTCATCGCAAATTCCAGCTTTTCTAGAAAAAGGCCTTACTAGTAAATCCGCCAACAAATCAATTTCTTCTGCTCCATTGTGCGATAAAAAAATCAGAACAGGATATCTCAGTATCTTATTTAAAAATCGAGACTGATGGGAATGAACTTTGTAAAATACATATTGCGTTAATAAAAATATATATTAAATTATAAAAATAGAATTTTCTGATTCTGACCACTAAGCTGGCAAAAAAGCCTTCTGATCGCAGAGACATTTAGTCCCAGAATCCAGTGGAATATAAACAAAAATGGCTGCGCACGTAGACACCCATTAGCCAAACAAGTTCAATATAACCTTCATATAGGTGTTTTCCATTGATTGTATTTGTCCATGACTAAATATGTAAGAATAGGAAATCTTTATTTTCACCATCTTTAGTGAAATTGTGAATAATCACATAAATAAAGGCATTATTAACACAAACAATTGTCTGATAGTTATTATGTTTTATTGATAAGACAAGTGGCGTGATACTCAGGAAAATAACATCGACGGTTGCTTTAATAATTATTCTGTATACTCTTTAACAGTACTACTGCCCTAAATAGTTAAAAAAAATAATTGCAACCAGTTGAAATCAGAATACTTCTCCATGTCAAATAAGCAACATAATGTTCATGGGCTGCTGTGGTGGCAATTTTTGTTATCACTATATAAAATTTGGGAATTGTATATAGTATACACTATATACAAATATGTTCCTTGGGAGGAGATGGACTTATACACCTCTTCAAGATTACATTTTAAACATGGTGAGCGTGGTGAGCTTGCAAATGTGAGAAATCTCAATAGCTCCACCGTGTGTTTGATAGAAAAACTGCAGTCATTATTGTCGTATCATCTTTGTTAACATATGTACCTAGTAGAACTATTGTAGCCTTATCCTTGTAGGAGATGTCTATATTTGTGCAAATCCATGCCCCTGCACATGTTCATCTGTAAATGGCGGCCATGTTTTTTAAGATACTGACCTGATTGATATAACTTTTTAAGACCATCATCCATTGATGCCTAATATGAAGGTACGTAAATATCTGTCCTTAGGTGCCAAAGGAGATGATTTTAAAGTGTTCAGGGGATTGGGACAGGTTGAGAATCCAAACTGTGGTTACCGTGACCGAGCCTTACATGGCCGGGGTTCATGTTCTTTGTTGAATTGTGAAATAGTGTCACTTTTCTTTGGGTTGTGCGGTGTAAGGAACTCAGGAATTGTATAAAATACCAGTCTCTGTCTAATGCACTATTCTTTCATGCAAGCTCGCCACAGTATTAATGCACAGCAACGCTACTCCACTTGTAGTGGTGGTTTCAACTAAACTTTTCTTATGTGTACATTGTAGCCTTTAGTATTTTCATAATAGTAACCCATTAAATGACAGAATGTTACAATACATGTTAGATTTTAAACACATATGCTTCCATATAATTTGTTCAATAGCTGAGGCAGTGTTAAAACTTAAGAGGTGTTTAGCATTCTTATTTTGTGTTGCGTAATGTTCTGTGGAACTGGCACATTACTGAAACAAATGCAAATTGAAAGACCTTTTTCACAATTTTAATTGGATGTTAATTGGAAATATGTACTATTAAAAATAAAATCACAAATCTTTTGAAAAAAACATTTTGACAAACCTAGTCACTAGCTAGCGTCTTAGCAAGCTTCCGTAGCATGCTTGCTAGAGTGCTTGCTAGCGTGCTTTAATGTGCAAATTTTAAACAACATGAATTGGTTGTTTTAACAAAAATGTGAGTTAATAATTACAGCACAATAAATTCCCTACCTACCTTTGCAAACGAGGCACGCCGTCAAGTGTACCATATACATGTAGTTCTCTTCTTTCTACTGTGTCTCACAACCAATGTTAGAGTTGCGCACATTGGGCACCGTGTTTTTAGAGAAATGTCATACATCCTAATTTTCAACAATGTTAATATAAAAATATAGTTGATATAGTTAGGATTTAGGCCATTTCTATAAAAAGAAATCAGGGACATGGAGCTACCCACATACAGTAGGTCATACAGTAGTACTTGCGAGCCACCATTGAAACATAAGGACCGCACTGTGGACTGCAGAACTGACAGTATTCTTCATTTGCAAAAGTCATTTGCCAATACATTTTTTAAACCAAAAAGATAAAGATTCCTCTAAATACCCATTCAAGGTAATTAACGTGAAGCTAATTTGTATTTTACAAAGGAACATACCACTTCTGTTTGAATACTGAATAAGATTCACACCTAGAATTTTTTTGTTGACCTTACCATTAAAGGTCAATTAATTCTCGTGAACAGCTAACTAAGCCATTTAATAGTTGAGTAGTGTTGGACACCGAGAACCGGTTCCAAGCTGGAGCTGGTTCCAAAAGAACCGTGGATTTGATGTTGCGACACGCTTGCTCCCGAGTAAACTACATCGATCATTTTACAGTCAATAAAATTTGCACTTGCTACATGGACCTAACCTGTTTTGTTTTTCTGTACGTCAAAAAAGCATGTGAGAAGCGATACTTCTGTTTAGTGCCTGGACCATGGCTGAATCTAACCGCAGCAAACATTCAAAAGTGTGGCTTAGCTTAAAAAAATAACAAAGACACTGCAAAATAAAACACATTTAGCAAGGACATTTTGTGCAAGGGAGGCAAATATGAAACATTTACTTCAGTACGGCGTGACCCTAAAAGAATGCTCGGTGTTCGATGTGATGCTGTGTACCAGCCACAATAGCGCCCCAGATACAGCTTACATTATCAGCATCTCTCGCTCAGGTAAAAAAACATAGTGGCCTGACATTAGATTTTTATATTGAAGGTTTACTAATTATGTGTACTACAAATTATTCTAATATGCTGCTCTTTCTTTTCCAGAAAGAAAGGGCCAGCCTTTGCTCTGGGGACAATTTTGACAGGGAACACCCCACGGCTGCCGTTTTCGAGATGCTCTGATCCAGTCTTCTAGACATAAAAATCTGGCCCGTGTCAAAATTGTCACCCACAACTGCCTGGCAACTCATGTCTCCAACCCCATCGTTTAGTTTGCTAAAAACACCACCATCATAGGCCTGATCTCTGACAACGACGAGTCAGCCTACAGAGATGAGGTTGGGTCATTAACTTCATTGTGTCAGGATAACAACCTCCAGCTCAAGATCAGCAAAATAAAGGACATGAGAGACTGCACAACCTCAGGTTCCTCTATGTCAACATCAGCGATGACTTGACCTGGTCTCATCACTCTAATGTCGTGGTGAAGGAGGCCAGGAAACAGCTCTTCTTCCTATGCCGATTAAGGAGATTTGGCATGGATTCAAGGATAATCACCAACTTCTACAGATGCACTATTGAGAGTATCCTGACTGGCTGTGCCACCGCCTGGTATGGCAGCTGCATCGCCCTAAACCGCAAAGTACTTCAGAGGGTGATTAAAACAGCAGAGCGCATCACAAGGTCTGAACCTGCAAGCTTTCTACACAGACAGGTGTAGGAGGAGGAGCAAATGTATAATTACAGATCTCAGCCACCCAAGCCACGGACTGTTTACCAAGCTGCCGTCTGTCAGAAGGTACAGGAGTATTCAGTCCAAAACAAACAGGCTACGGGACAGCTTCTTTCCACAGGCTGTAAGGCTGCTCAACTACGGAATCCTTCTTTCCTTCCTTCCATAGTCCCATGCACACCTGTCACTTTTATATTACACTATGGTTGTATAGGTATTATTATTGATGTTTGTTTTTGCATAGTGTAATTACTGATTGATTGTGTTATCTTATTTTTTCATTATAATTACTGTTACTTTTTTTACTTTTAACTGCATTGTCGGGAGTAGGAAACCAAGCATTTCATTGCCATAACTTGTTATTGCAAATGACAAATAAAACTTTGAAATTTCAACTGCCACTGTGTCACAAAATAATGATTTTAGTCACTCTCAAGCAGCATATACTGTAGCATCTTTTTCAATTTCAATATATTTAACCACTTAGTACTCCAACTTTACATTTTAAAAAAGACTCATGAATACAATATGCATACATTTTAACACAGTATCATGAATGCCCTTCCTCTCTGTAAAAGTATTTCAAAGAGACAATAAGATAACATAATAAACACATTACCAGAAACAATACAGATATGTAAATATATCAGCTAGATGTTACCAACTATAATTTGGTCATTTATGTAAATATATGTACATGTATGTTAGACATTAAATATATATCTTAAAGACATGCCTGTCCATCACCTCACCATCACAGATAGCATTGAATGTGTCCGTGTCCAAACATTGTACTATATAACATATATATACTACCGTTCAGGTTTGGTGTTACTTACAATTTTTTTGTCAATTCAAATAACATAAAATTAATCAGAAATACAGTGTAGATATTGTTAATGATGTAGATGGTTATTGTAGCTGGAGGTGACTGATTTTTAATTGCGTACAGAGGTCCATTATCAGCAATCCTTAGTCCTCTGTTCACGTTGTATTTGCTAATTCAACTTTATCATTTTAAAAGTCTATGTGATCATTAGAAAAACATTTTGCAGTTATGTTGGCAAAGGTAAATATTATTGTGGTGGTTAACCACAGAACCAACCAAAATAACAGTCTCAATGTCAACAGTGTAGAGGCGACTCTGGGATGCTGTCCTTCAAGGCAGAGTTCCAAAGAAAAAGCGGTATTTCAGACTGACACTCAAATGTATGTGTTCTCTTGCTCAGTTGTGCATTCCTCTTTCTTTTCTGGTTAACCAGTTTGCACCTTTCTGTGAAGAGAGTTGAACACACCATTGTACAAGATCTTCATTATTTGGCAGTTTCTAGCTACAGTAGTCATTTACAACTTTAACAATGCATGCACTGTATTTCTGATCAATTCTATGTTATTTTAATGGACTTTTATTTCAAGAAGGCTAATTCTAAGCATACCCAAAATTTTAAATGGTATTGTACTACAACCTTAATGGTGTGATCTATGTAATACTGTGAAAAAGAGCCAGGACCAGCTCCTATATGCCAGGATTGACTGTGCTTCACTACACCACAGCTGAGAGATTAAAGGCCAGTTGTGACTCACTCCCAGCATTCAACTCATCTCTGAGTGACCTAAGTTTCCAACACTACTGCTAAAAAATTAATGGCTGCTATATTGTATGTAGTCCATCAGCCAGGGCAGAGCAGCAGAAGAGAGCAGGAGGTAAGATCTAGAACAACCCAGCCTGTGAAGTAAAGGGAGTCCGTACCAAACTGAACAATATGTTCCAATGTAGTGCCAATAGCTCTTATTTTCCATTATTTTCCTTGCAGTTTAGATACATTTGCATTCCATTGACAAAACATGTTGTAATGCCATCCAGTAGCCATGCAGTGAGGGTGAGGCACACATTTGATTGGTATAATTCAGCCCAGTTTTTGTATGTATTGATACCTAAACACACATGTTGATTTGGTCCCTACATACTGTAGTGCATGATGTGAGACATAGCCACATGCAAAGCCCATAATAAGAATTAGTACTTTGATTCTGATACTCAGTTTGACGTTATAGGGTGAACATGATATATAGTACATTATACCACATTTAGCCAGATAGTTGTAACCAGTTTTACCATGGCAGGCCGATAACCCCTTAATTCAAAGGCTCAAATGTAAATGGACAAATTAGCACAATCATAACTAAAATGTCAATTTTTAATACTATGTTGAGAATCCTTTGCAGGCAATGACTGCTTGAAGTCTGGAATGCATGGATATCACAAATACTGGGTTTCCTCCTTTGTGCTGATTTGCCATGCCTTTACTGCAGCTGTCATCAGTTGTTGTTTGTTCGTGGGTCTTTCTTCCTTATGATTTGTCTTCAGCAAGTGAAATGCATGCTCAATCAGGTTGAGGTCAGGTGATTGACTCGGCCATTCCAGAATATTCTACTTCTTTCCCATAACAAACTCCTGGGTTGCTTTCACAGTATATTTTGGGTCATTGTCAATCTGCAAAGTGATTGTGGAAATTACTAAAATGTTATATGTAAACTCCGGTCACATTCATACATCTGAAATCTCTTTCCAGCTGAGAAGTCCCACCTTGTAAACAAATCAGCTGTTTAGAAAAAATCTAAGTGACATCTCATTCTAAACTATTAAATCAGAGAGCAGTGCATCCCCCTCCCAAAATGACCTGCTGCATGCCTGAACCTTATGTTGATTGGGATTGTGACTGGCGGTGATGATTCTCAGACAGGGTGAGGTCATTTTAGACAAGATGAGATTCATTTTTAAAACAGTGTGTTTTTGAAAGATTTTGCCATCTTCTATTTGATGATCATGCAAATGGAAGGACATTTACATTTGAAAATCAGGACACCATTTGTAACGCTAGATCCAGCTCCCACACCCTTCTCTAACACTGAGCAAAAATACTATTTGAAATTCAGTGCAAAAATGTGCATGAAAAATATATCAAGCAGAACATTAGCATGCAGGAGTAAAACATGTCAGTAAGCCTGTCTCGTACTGGGCTTTTCTTTAAGTGTTTGGTGAAGGGAAGTGTGTACATCTAAATGTCATTTTTTTTGCATCAATGCCACAGACTAGGCAGTGGCTCCAGCTCTTTCTGCACATACGATGGATAAGATTAATAACATTACCTATTGGACAAGAGAAGTTAAGTGGTTCAAGCTTACATATTTGGCATCACACTTGACCGTAACCCTGCAGTTTTTGACACAACAGTTTTTGTCTCAGGACCAAAACAGAATCAGATTGTGTCAGTTGTGACCCAACTTTCACATCCAAATAATTACATCTATTTTATTAATATATTGACAGTGAATTTACCCATTAGATTTGTTAATGGAACAACTTATCCACCTTTATCATGGTAAATAATTCCATATTGCTCATATTATAGATGATATTGACAAGCTCACTTTAGACCAGAAACACCTTTGGGGGGAATAATGATTGAAGACAAGTAGCAGTCAGTGAATACAGTATTTGTTATACATTTTACTTACAACCCCCGTTTCCCCTGTATTCCCATTCTTGCTTGATATAGGATTGCAGCTGCTCAGTTCAGGGCCTCCTTTGTTGTATTTTCCTTTTATAATGAGCCAAAAGTTTTCAATGGTTTTCAACATGTCTGGACTGCAGGCAGGCCAGTTTAGCACCCGGACTCCATGCTGTTGTGATACGTGCAGAATGTGGTTTGACATTGTCAAAAGATTTATCTAAATTCATTTAATGAGAGCGTAACAATGCTCATCTAGCCGAGACAGTAACACACAAAGACAAAGGGAGCAGAGGGAACATATATACTGAGGGAAATGACTGGATGATGAACAGGTGCGCTAAACGAGACAAAAGGTGTGATGGGTTGATGAGATGGGCCATGGTGTCAGAAGGCCAGTGACATCGAGCGCCGAAGCCCGCCTCCTGCAGGGGGAGGATGGGCAGCAGATGGCGTTGTTGTCACAGGTGCCTTCACATTTGTGCCCATGCCAATGTGCACAAACGCACCCCCATACCATCACAGATGCTGCCATTTGAACTGTGCGCTGATAAGAAGCCAGATGATCCCTCTTCTTTGGCCTGGAATATGCGGCATCCATGATATAATGAAATAATAAATAATAATGTAATAAAATAATACTTGATTCTCCTTTTATGCTTTTCCACTGGCCAAAATGTAGGATAGTACCTGGTACCAGACACTTTTTTAGTTCCTGCTCTGTCAAAGTTCCAAACGAGCTGAGGCAATACCAAAGGTTGACATGAAAACATAAATCACTTCTGATTGGACAAGTGTGATTCATAGCATGCAGCAAAGCAAAACAAGCTTTTCTGCTGTTACCCGCACAGTGTAAGAAAATTGTTTTATGAGACTAGAATGGCGCAACTTTGCGGGCCTGTCCCAGGGGTCCTTGCAGTCCTTTTGTAGCTTACTGTCTTTTTCCTCATATGGGTTTTTCTATAGGCTAACTGGCATACTTTGAACTGGTAAAAGTAGTAATGTCAAGTCAAACAGAAGCAGTCTACCAAGCTTTCTAACCATTTTGACAGTCTAGAATGTAAGACAACAGTTACTGCTCATGACTGCTTCCTCGCTACTACTGGTATAAACGCTGCTTTGTGTGCAGTAGGCTAATCTTGAGTCAGTCTGCATGGTATAATAGCCGGCACTTAATATGGAAATTATTTACACGGGATGGAGGGTTTTACTTATTTTAGTCAGATATGCTGAACCAATTAGAAACCTACTACACTCAAAATGTGGGTTGCAACCTACCAGTTGAGAGTCCCTGTCTCACAATACAGGTTTAAATTACGCTAAGTCTAAGGCGCTTTTTAGGGATTTCAGTAGTTAGAAAAGTATTTTGTTCTGTAACTAAAGTAGCTATTCTCTTGCTTACAAACCTGAAAACTCGACTTAGCACTCTCTTTGCGATAAGAGGAAGTAGGCTTGAGAAACTTAACAGAACACAGATGTGCTGACTAACTCTGAGCAAAGGACCATGAATAGGACGTGTTGCCTGATACTGATGGGGCCTCACACATCCTGTCCATACCTCCTGCTAGGATGGACAGGATGTCACAGGCTTGATGGATAGGATCATTGGCCATAGGTTGGAACATACCATACAAGGGTCTTTTGTAATATTAGCCTTTCTTATTGGAGGTTATTTGACTGTGTAATGGCTGGTTATGACCATTGGCCGCCTCCCTTCTATTCTGGTATAAAGACTGTGTTCTTTCTGTATTCATTGGGGAAAGTGAAAGGAAACAACTATGGAAGGTTGACATCGTTGTCTCATGCTGAATAAAGATTGCTCTCCCCTGACTTCTGGTTGCATTACTTTTGTTCCTGGATATCACATGGACAGAAGCTGACAGCGGGATGCATATAGCAGCTTTAACACTGTCTGGTGTATCAATGAAGTGAATCATGAATAAATTAATTTTCACTTTAAAAGTGTAACTTTATATTTAACTTTCAAAAAATCCACTTAATGTGGCGTCTGGAAAAAACAAAAACAGTGTTCTTTGCTCACGGCCCAGAGATCCATTTTATTGACACTTTCAGCAATATATTACTATTTGGAGTCAAAGCCACTCTTCGCAGTCTGGATGTTTGTTGCAGTAATTGCTTACCACAGTATGCACATTTTCCTTTCTCAAACTCACTGGATTGGTCAGGCTTTGTGTTACAGAGCCATGTGTGGTGCTTATGTGCTGCCTGTCTGATTCTTTTGACAGTCTAAATGCGTGTTAGGGTGATCGATAGGGTAGCCCACTCTGTCTTTGTCCCTGTGTGGTACAGGTCTGGTGTTACTGTCTGTCTGCTAGCTGCAGCTCTCAACAAGCAAAACATTTCTCAGGTTGATTCTATAGCCAAGTGATTTGTCATTCTGTGTGGCACGCCTTTATATACTGGCTCTCGCTCTAGAGGCATGAGGATTTCTGTGACTCAACCATGGTTAGGGGAGGAGAGACGAGGCTTAAGAGCGTTTAACAGAGAAGCCTGACCTGATCACATGACCACAAAAGCCACAACTCTGAGAAAAGCAACACATGCATTACCAGCCTGGGAAACCAGTGAAATCCAAACATATATTTAACTGTATAGAAATGGCATAAGTGAGGCTAATATTGCATACAATACAGGAAGTTATCTTTTTAGAATGATTTCTTGCTGTACCTGAACAATAAAGATTTCTAGTCCACAGTCACTGATATACAGTATTTGTGTCCATGTCAGTTGGAAATACAATGCAGTGGGTTTGTACTAGTTTATATTTTAACAATTATTGACCCGATTTCTCAGCTTTGAATTGGTAATACATACAGGTCTTTAAGTGGAGCGTGTGTGTACGAGTGTAAAACAGCTTTTAAGGTTTAGTGCCTAGAGCAAAATGTACTTTGTCTGACCAAGTACTACACTTTATTTACCAATTTCTCTTGATTGTGTTGTAGACAGCAATTAAAAAATGAAGCCCTTGAATTCACCTCACCGGTAGAAGTGTGCCCCTATG
Organism: Esox niger; assembly: GCA_016801105.1. Classification (NCBI taxonomy): domain Eukaryota; kingdom Metazoa; phylum Chordata; class Actinopteri; order Esociformes; family Esocidae; genus Esox; species Esox niger. The sequence continues at coordinate 14,009 of JACXGJ010008722.1, forward strand.
AACCTGGGGACTGTGTTGTCTGGAGCCTAGTGCTTCTGGTAGTGTTTCCCATGGCAAAGTGTTCTCAGGGGAGGAGCCAGACCAATAATGGTTCAAACAAACCCAATGACAAAACAAGGAAGAGGAGTGACCCAGCCCGGAGGAAGACCGGGGCCCCTGTCTGGAGCCAAGGCCAGAGGGAGGGCTCGCAGGAGAGCGCCTGTTAGCCGGGTTTGCCACGGAGCCCGGTTGGGCATATCTCAAAAAAGTAATGTGGCATCCCCCTCTCCATCCTATGAGCTCAGCACCCATGAGAGGAACTGCAGGGGTCGGGTGCGCTGCCCTATGGGTGTCAGTGAAGTTTGGGGGCCTTGACGGACCAAGCCAGGGCTGCAGGGGCTGGATCTGGGTAAGTGGAACATCACCTCTCTGTCGGGAAAGGAGCCAGAACTTGTGGGGGAGGTGGAGCGTTACCAGTTAGATCTGGTTTGGCTTACTTCCACACACAGTCTCGGTTCTGGAACCGAACTCCATGATAGGGGATGGACTCTATTCTTCTCTGTAGTTTCCCAGGGTGTGAGGCGCCGGGCGGGGGTTGGAATACCCATAAGCCCCCTGCTGAGCGCCGCTATGTTGGAGTTTACCCCGGTGGATGAGAGGGTCGCCTCCCTACGCCTACAAGTTGTAGAGGGGGGGATATTCTGACTGTTGTTTGTGCGTATTTCCCGAACACGCAGTTTGGAGTATTCGGCCTTCATAAAGACCCTGAATTGACTCTTGTATGGGGCTCCAGTAGGGGACTCCATAATTCTGCTGGGGGACTTCAACGTGCACGTGGGCAATGATGGAGAAACCTGGAGAGACGTGATAGTACACGTGAACGGGAAACGTCTGGAGAAGGCCCCGGTCCGAAAGATCTTTAACTCACACCGGAGCTTTTCTGATATCCCTGTGGAGGTTGGGGGCATTGAAACTGAGTGGTCAATGTTCAAAGCTTCCATTGCCGAAACTGCGGCGGGGAGCTGTGGTCTAACGGTCTTCGGTGCCTCAAGGGGCAATGACCTGTGTACACCTTGGTGGACACCGGTGGTCAGGGAAGCCCTCAGACTGAAGAAGTAGGCCTTCCGGGATATGTTATCCCGGAGAACTCCGGAGGCAGTGGCAACCTCTGCCGTGAAAGAGGCAAAACAGCGAGTGTGGGAGGATTTCGGAGAAGACATGGAGAAGGACTTTCGGTCGGTACAAAGTGGTTTCTGGAAAACCGTCTGCAACCTCAGGAGGGGGAAACGGGGAACCATCCAAGCTGTGTACAGTAAGGATGGAACACTTGAACTCAACTGAGGAGGTAATTTGGCGATGGAATGAACACTTTGAGGAACACCTAAATCCCACTAACACGACATCTTTAGTAGAGGCAGAGCTGAAGGCTGATGGGGAAGCATCATCAATCTCCTTGGTAGAAGTTGCTGAGGTAGTTAAACAGCTCCACAGTGGCAAAGCTCAAATGTTGAAAGCTTTTGATGTGGAGGCGAAGTCTTGGATGTCATGCCTCTTCAACATTGTGTGGGACTCAGTGCAGTGCCTAAGGAGGGGCAGACCGGGGTGGTGGTTCCCCTCTTCAAAAAGGGGAACCAGAGGGTGTGTGCCAATTATAGGGGTATCACACTACTCAGCCTCCCTGGGAAAGTCTACTCAAAGGTGTTGGAAAGGAGGGTTCGGCAGATAGTCAAAGCTCAGTTTGAAGAGGAACAATGCGGACTCTGTCCTAGTCGTGGAACAACCAAACAGCTGTTTACTCTTGCCAGGATCCTGGAGGGTGCATGGAAATATGCCCATCCGGTCTACATGTGCTTTGTGGATCTGGAGAAGGCATTTGACCGGATCCCCCGGGAGATGCTGTGGGAGGTGCTGCGGGAGTATGGGGTGAGGAGGTCCCTTCTTAGGGCTATCCAATCCCTGTACGCATTCACTTTACCGCACCGTTGTGATGAAAAGAGAGCTGAGCCAGAAGGAAAAGCTCTCGATATACCAGTCAATTTTCATTTCTACTCTCACCTATGGTCATGAAGGCTGGGTCATGACCGAAAGAACTAGATCGTGGGTACAAGCAGCTGAAATTAGTTTCCTCAGAAGGGCCGCTGCTCCTTTGCATTGAATGGAGCCAGTTGAGGTGGTTCGGGCATCTGGTAAGGATGCCCCCAGGACATCTCCCTAGGGAGGTGTTCCAGGCACATCCAGCTGGGAGGAGACCTCGGCGTCGACCCAGGACTAGGTGGAGAGATTATATTTCAACACTGGCCTGGCAACGCCTCAGGATCCCCCAGTAAGAGCTGGCAAAAGTAGCTCAGGTAAGGGAAGTTTGGGCTCCCTTGCTGGAGCTGCTGCCCCCACGACCCGACAAAGGATAAGCGGATGAAGATGAAGCCCTTAATTCTGTTATACGATGAAATTAGTTATAAATAAAAAAGAATGAAGTTACAGTTTGTACCACTCTAAGTTTTATAAGTAAATATTTTATATAATGACAAAGATGTTTTCTGCTATTATTCATGCTCACCTAGTATATTATTCTTAGTGAGACGGGTGAGTTGTTATTCCTTCATCAACAAAATAATATGCTCTTATTCTGAGCTTCAGGGTTTCAGAATAGGGCTAGTGGACACTGATCTTTTGAATCCTGGTGCTAAGTGCTGCTGTTATTGTGTGGTCCGTTTCAGGCTTTTATTCCCACCTCAAAGTATTTACCAAAGGCCATGAGCCGAGGATTGGCCTTCTACAAAGGCAGGAAACATAAGAGGCAGAAAAAGTACATAACATGATTAACTATTCTTACCTGTTAAGGCGTCATTGCGTTTATGTTTCATAGCATTAAATTAAATAAATGACCCCCTGAAAGTTGTTCAAGATCTATGGGGTGCCATTGTTTACATGTACTGTTGCGACGCTATGTACTGACATTTGCAGTTCCCCATTAAGAAATAAAACACAACTTTTATGCTATCCGTGGCAATAGTTTAGGTGGTGATTCGGAGAAGAATAACATGTCCATAATAGGACTGATGTAGCTATACCATTTGCTGTGTGCAGGGGAACCTGTGCACACTTGTATTTTTGAAGTTTACAATAGAAGAGCGTGGAAAAATGTATAGACCCTACATCCTAAAAATATTTGGATATACGTATTACAAATAAATATAATTCGTTTTTTTTTTCTTTGCTTCAAGTTTCTCTATGTAAGATACGATATATTTTGTATCAGATTTCCGATAGGTCCCCCGGATGACCGCATGAAATAGAACAGCCCAGTATGCCCTGAGCCTAAGAGCCCTACGCACTGTTACTGGCAGATAACTATGAAATAACACATAATAGTCAGTTATCAATCTAGAGATCTTGATGGCATTTGACTGGTAAACAATGTAATCAAGAGGGGGGATTATCCAATCACGGTTTGTCAGAAACACATGGCAAGCAACTTGAAATGTGGTTTTTGAGGCGCACCATGGCAGCTCGCTCAAGGTAAGCAGAGAACGAAAACGTTAGCTTAGCTCAATGAATTGACACAGCTAAGCATAACGTTAACCAGCTCGCAAGGAGACGATTGTCTTAAAGTTACATTTTAGCATGTTAACTACTTTGATATGCAACTATAATTACGTTTCGTGATGGCTATAATGGAAATGGAGCGTGGCAAAGTTAGATTACATTAGACGTATTATGTATTCGAATAACGTAGCTAGCTACCATATTTGGTGGAATCAGCTGGAACTAGCCTGCTCACTCTCACAGCTGTGTGTGTGTGTGTGTGTGTGTGTGTGCGCGCGTGTGTGTGTGCGCGCGTGTGTGTGTGCGCGCGCGTGTGTGTGTGCGCGCGTGTGTGTGTGTGTGTGTGTGTGTGTGTGTGTGTGTGTGTGTTCCCACCCAGAGTGCCCCCCGGTTTGAGTGTCCTCGTCCCGTGTGTGTCCCCGTCCTGTGTGTGTAAAAACATTTAGATGCCAGTCAGTTAACTTTAATTAGCTAGTTAGATAGTGGAGGGCTCAACTAGCTAGTTACAGTATTGTATAGTTGGATGCTAACTATTGTATTTTGTGTACCTGTAGCTTGTCAGATAAAAATAATGTGAGGATTTCTATAACTTTCATCTCTGTATTAGCACGTAGTAGTTGTAGGCTACCTAGGTAGTTCTTATCTAGTTCTAGTAGTAAACCGTTCGAACTTCGCAAGGTCTAACCCGTTAGCTCTAAAGTTAGTTGTGGGAGATTTAACCATTACTAGAAAAAGTATTTTTTAAATCATCTGAAAGAAACATGTCTTGTTAGTGGAATCACAGTTAATCAATCGTTTTTTGTGCTTTTATGAAATGTTGATAACCAAGAAGACTGAATATATCAACGGGTAGTTGTGCACAAACAGCTGATTGCTTTTTTCAGATGTTTCAAATCTAAATGTACCTCAACACGTTGGTTATTCAAAAAACAAAACATTGCCCCGTTCCATGTTATTGTTTCTAGCAATCTCTGAAGATAGTCATAAACTTTGAATATTAGGTTTGTGGTGAAAAGAAAGTGAATCAGTCAGTGGTGTCACATGAATGAATGAATGAATGCGGTTGATTGTTGCTAAATCTAATGTACAACAGCTGAGTCATTTTCCAAAAAGCTCAAGGCACTAACTTAACCCATAACAGTCATAGATAAAGTGGATTTTCTGAATGTAGAGAGCAGGCTGACTAACCCTTGCTATCATGCCCTATTATGGACCCCATATCACACTCCGATCTGTCAACCGGGAAAAACTATACTAATCAGCTGTCAGATCATAAAGCATAAAAGATTTAAACTAGTTCAAATTTAAAGTTGTTTAGGCCAGGGCAATTAACCATGTTCCTATTTGGGCTTATATATATCAAGGTTTTACGATGAAGTACGCTTGTTATTCATTAAAAGCTTGACTAGAGGGAATAAAATGCTTTCGTAAATGAAATATGTGAGGCATAAAAATACTCTTTACTAACAATTTCACAAATCTGTACTAAAGTCAGGGGGATGTTAGTAACACTGGATGACCCGCATGTTGACCTTTCCCCATTGCAAGGGAAGGAGTCTGTCCCTCACATCTCTCAGCCAACCTTTTTGATGGTTTGTCATCATCACGCTTTTATGGTTTGTCAGACATCTGTACAGGAATTCATTATGTTCAGCTTGTAGACTTACATCATGGCATCATGTTACCTTTTGCTTATGTCATGCATATTAATCTTGTGCATTGTTGTGTTACAGACTTGCTTTTTTTTAATGTAAAGGCTCATTCTTGCATTCCTTCTGTATTCCTTCTGGCACTATGCATAGGCTACATATCTGTAGATGGGTTGGATGGACATGTAAGTAGGCGTGTTTTTACGAGTGACCAAGTATTTGGAATTCTGCCTTCATGTGCCTTCTTTGTGTAAGATGGATGAGACAGTGATCAGAGACGTAAGCGGAGATGGAGTTAGGAGGGTGTTAATCAGTTAGAAAAGGACATAGTGGGTAGGGGTTAGTGCATCACGCAACAGACCACCGCTACGACAGGAAGCTTTGGTTGTGAACAATTTTCCCATGTAAATAATATCACATGTTGTCTGACCACCTGTCTCTTACAACCATTTAATAACACAGAGATCACCACTGATAACATGGGGGGGGGGTACTTCATGGCCCTTGCTACTTTGAACTCTTCTGAGCTCCTGCAGACCATCAGTTCTACTTTTCCGGCTTAGCTCCTACTACAGTACAATACCTACTTTTTTTTTTTATCACTTTCTTTGATTGGATAGGTTTTGGAACTTGTTCTAGGGTTATGCAACTTGTTCCAACAATTGAGTGGTATGTTGAAAAGAGAGATTACACAATGTCAGTGCTGTATAAAGGAAGAGGAAATCCTGGTAGTAACTTTATGCTGGCTGGCTTGGTTCTCAGGCCAGTCGATGTTACACGATCAGCTTCTCTGCATATTGTTTACCAGGCCACCTCAACTGGTCTTGTTGCCATGGAAGCTTCAAGGGAGGCTTTCGAGAAAGTGCTGGGAACTTATATAAAATTACATGATGCAGAGCTGAACAGGGCAGGATTATAGCCAAGTGAGGGCCGACTATTTAGTTGGCAGATAAAAGGAAATGACAATCTAAGCTACAGCCAAGTTGTCCACCCAACTCAAACTAACAACACTTCACTGTCTTACTGCTACAGATCTTATTTAAAAGCCCATTTTCTTCCATCAAAATAAATTGTTATTCATTTTATGTCTGAAACTGATGTGATGGCAACCTTGCAGGACTATTTTTGTGAATGTAATTAAAGGTGTCTCCTGCTACCGCACCAATTAAGGGCCACATTATTGTATTTCTTACAAGGTCCTAGTAAAATAAAATAAATTAGCCATTTATCAAACACCTTCCAAATTGTGAGTGGCTTCGGGCTGTCACATTATGCGCCCATGGAGCAATTACTATATGGTTCAATGTCTTAAAGGACAGAAAAACAGATGTTTCACCTTGCCAGCTGCTGGATTTGATCTAGAAGCCTTAAGATTACTGATGCTCTAAAAACATGTATACCTGCTGTCAATTCTTTTTTCTTTTTTTTGTGGACACATTACCAGCATTACACCTGTCTTCAGTAATGATGGAGACGCATTGCTTTCCAGATCCACCTGTTTTCTCTTTGATTTCCCCCCAAACCTTTACATTTGTCCTCAGTTAAGCACAAATTCCTCCTTATTTATATCTTTAGTAATGATTGGAACAAATTCCCTTCCATTTTTATATGTCTCCAGTATTTGACAAGTGTCCCTCCCCACTTCTGTCTACAATCCTGGGGACACATCCTGACATTAATTAAGCCTGTCTACTGTCTTGGCACACATTCATCTTTCCATTACATTATTCTAAAGGCCCACACTATGAGCATTTAAAAAAAAAGTTGCCTAGATTTTGCCTATCATGTGTTAGAAATCAGCCGTCGTATAGTGGTAGTAATAATAACTTGCTTACCCGGTTGTCAAGGGAGAGAGTAATTCAATTGTTTATTGCAGCATATTGATAGTCTATTAGCACATGATGTTACAGGCTCAATCTCTTCCCTACTCTCCTTGTCTCTCTACTCACTGTAATGTGGGGTACAAGCTGTTATATGCATTGAGGAGCGTGTTTACCTAGCAAAGCCAAGACAGTAACCCCCATGCCAAATGGTCAACGTAAACATTCCTGTGGTTACCAGAGTGCAATCTACAGGGAGAAACTAAACAGAGAGGTTTCCCTGTTTATATCATTATCTAGGCACATTCACTTCCAATGAAACATACATTCATATTGTAGTTGTTAATGCTCACATGGCCAAAAGTATACTACATACTGTACCAGAATTATGTGGACACCCGTTTGTTCACCATTTCCTTCCAAAATCATGGGCATTTATATGGAATTACCTTAATCTTGTGACCTGAGTATAACAAAAAATATCACTAGTAAGATCAGTGTTTTTAACTCTCCCTTTACTGACATTGTAACAAAGACAATAGCATTTGCTGCATCTTTAAGAATGTTCCCCTATTTAGTGCCACTCCCTAGCTTGAGTCAGACTACTGTATTAACCTGGCCCAATCTTCCCATTTTAGTTGCAGTTTAAATTCCAACTAAAATGGTAATCGGAATATGTAGTCTTGCAACTGTTGTTGCATTTGAAATGTATATGACAAATACAGCTGCAACTTATTTGTTACATCAGGTGACATGCAGTAGATGCTTGCTGCTTTCACCACTCATTCTTTCTGATAGGCTGCATGATTCCATTAATCAATAAGAGCTTGAAACTACAGGGCAGAACCAACCGATACTCTTGTATTTTTGTAGTAGTAGCTAGCGCTGTCTAGGTGAGGTGACCTGTGAGCCCTGTACATTGAACCTTGGTTGCCTGCCAACCTCATATTTCTGTATAGTTAATGCCGAAGATAACAGAAGCTAACTGACTGCACACGCATTTCAGCTGAAATATAAGGTTGTGTAAAGTGGTGCAGGAAAGAATGGATTATGTAGTCTATGTCGGATCTCAGACCAACTCTGACATAAAGTACACAAATTGATGTGTACTGAATAGAAGTGACCTCTCATGCACTGGTTTCAAGTTAAGATTCTGTGAAACACAGGAGCCAATGACACATCCTGTGTGTCTGTCTGATTCCTTTCAGCTACAATGAAGAAAGGAACCTCCTTCGCATCCGAGAGTGGGAGCGGAGGAACCAGGAAGCCCTCCAAGTGAAGGAGTTCTACCAGGAGAACATTCCCCTCTTTGGGGAACCCTACAAGGTGAGCTTGTCTCCTGTTCACCCTTACTTTTAATAACTAACCATGTGCTGTTTGGGTTGATTTTTGCTCTTAAGTGAAAAACATATGAACTATTATTAAAACCCCTTCAGAACTGTGACCTGTGTGCATATCTGCTGCTGGTAGCTACCGAGATATAGTCTAGCTATAGGCTTCACCTTTTACAGTGTATTTATCTGCGTAGTGGACTTGCATTGTGTGTAATTCTTAAAGTCAGAAGTGTGTATCAGTGTCGGGTTGGGCTGTGTGCACTGTAGAGGGGGAAAAAAATCCAGGTGAGAAGACCGGAACTTTCCTTTTCACTTCTGTACAGCAGAAAATCCATGTCAGGGAAGTCTGGCATAAGGTACTACCAGCTAATATGTTAATGTCAATTTTCATAGTGCATCCATACTCTACCCTTGCCGGACAAAGCAAGAAAAGTTCTTGGCATTTCACGTGTGTGTATACAATTGGAACCCTGATTAATAGTTTTTATACCCATTGATCTTTGACGAATTAGATCAGCTGTGAAAAAGGCCAGTATTGTGAAAAGATGTGATGTAATCAAAAGACCTACCTAGGAGAAGTCAACATGTGGAACCCGATGTATGAGGTATTGTTTCCAGGGTCAATCAGTGTAATTTTGTAAATACTGGAACTCTGTCCCGCCACACATTCTATCCAACCCACCATTTAGTAAGTATGGTTTTGTTGCTAATTTAAAAGATATTGCATAGAGCAATATTTGTCAATGGTTCTGGCATATAGTATTTTTCAGATGGGTCATCTGGTGCAAATGGAGTAGCATTTAAAAAAAAATTTCTGTGGAATTCCAAATGGTGAAATACCCATCATCATATGTCATGATTAAGGACCATATACCATATTTCACAACATAATTCAAATAAGGCGAGGGGTCTTAACCTTGCAAATTTAGCATTTTCGGGTCCATCTCTGTAGATGGTGAGTTAGGTATTAAGACTAACAAGAGATTTGCATTTGTTTTCTAGTTCAAATAGTAACCTTCATTATTGAAATAGTATTTGGTTATTTGTTTTGTTTTTTACATGACCAGTTTATTGTAACTTTTTATTTTGTATGGCTTAATTTTTCCATCTTATCAAGGGTGTCAGTCATTTTGAAGATGATAGGCACCCTTGACAACATGCAAATAGTGCATGTTGACAGTATTTGCAGTCTCCACTCTAGCAACCTTTAGCAATAAGCCTAAATCAATTGTAATTACCTGCAATGAGGAATTCTTCAGGATACTGCATACTGTACAGAGTAGAGGCTAAACAAGAAGATTGTTATTGATAGGGTTTGCAGTTTGGATGTCAATTATATCACTCAAGAGGCTATTTGAATAGAAAACACAGATTGAGTTTTGAGTTTCATCTGCTCTCGTTAGTGTGGAAACCCGAGGATTGGGTGAGACCGATAGGAACCTCTACCAGTCATGGCTTGTATAGGGCATGATGTTGTCAGGTTAATTAAGCCTCTTGGTTTCCCTGCTATGTTAGGACCCAAGAGAGGGGGGAGTACCCCAGTGGAGTGCCCCAAACTGGGTGAACAGCCTGCCAATGAAAGCCCACCACAGCCTGTCAGCAGCAGCTTGTTATGTCTAGGAACACAGTTCACTAGCTAATTAGGCTCTCTGGAAAATAAGACGGTGAAGCTCCAAATAATGCAGTGTGGTGAGACTTTCTGTGGCTTTTTGTCTGTTGCTGTGCAGTGTGCTGATCAAGCCTGGCCTGGCCAGGGCGCCAAGTGGGTGAGGGAGAGATTATGTCTTCTGGCTCTCCTGAAACATGGAAACAAAATGATTGTGAAATTATCATCCTGTCATGTTACTACTTTAAAACCATATCAGTGTGGCTTCATAATACACCTCAGATCTCATCTATGGCACTGAGGTGGTGTGTGCCCAGCTTCAAATTCCTGGGTGTCCACATCTCCGAGGACCACTCCTGGGCCCTCATCACCTCAACCCTGGTCAAAAAGGCACAACAGGGCCTCTACTTTGAGGATGCTGATGAAGGCCCGCCCTATCTTCCATTATCAATGAGCCATTGTAGACCTCCAACGCAAGTGGTGTCTGCATTACGTGTTCGGCATCATCAGGGACCCTTTACATCGATGCCACAGAGTGTTTCCCTCCTTCTATCAGGCAGGCAGTACATGTCTCTTGGTTTCTGCCATTATCTCTGACTCTGACACTGATCTGCTTTGCAAAGTCTGATAAGGTTTTCAGTTGCTACATGTACATATCTACCTCGAGAACCTCATTGCTGCTATCGCTGCATTTTAGTTGCACATCAATTTGCCTTCATTAAACATTTTGAATTGCCCTTTATTCTTGAATTTGCCTTCATTGCAAACCTATGCATGTAACAAACATTATACTCAGTACTTGTACATTTTCTGCCCTCTACTATTTGCACTTCTGGTTAGATGCTAACTGAATTTCATTGTACTTGTACTGTTCAATGGCGATAAAGTTGAATGTCATCTAATAATATAATGAGCAAAACATTAACTCAGAGTTTTTCCTGCATTCAAATCTCAAAGGCAACAACCTTCCGAATATCTCGCACCACCTCAGTTTGTCGGGAGGGTAGAACATGATTTTGCGCTCACAAATATAATAGCCGACCAGAAAACACTGCAGCTAATGTGACGGTAGGACAACTTTTTCCAATTTTGGCAGTGCTGCCGGTTTGGGTGTTTTCTATGCAATTGGGCTGTTTCTAATGGGCTTGGGTTGGGTGGATTTTTATCAAATATTTTTTGGAGTCTGCGGGAGAAAGTGTAGTCCTACTGTCAATCAAATCTGCTCAAACTGCATCCAATCTGCATAGCATTTTTTTACATTTCAGATTACTTTTAGAATTACAGATATTTTTTAAGAGAGTTTGTGAGATTAATGAAAATCACAGATGAATAGACCATCAGATTAGGAACTGCATACCAAAAACATATATGCAATATACATTGTAAAAAATATACAATTAACATTTTTAAGTCACTGACAATTTTATTATATGAACTTGAAGAGCCAAGTACGGCTGAAGGCGTCAAGACAGAGGGGGAAAAGCATTGCAACAAGGTTGTAAGACAGCTCTGTTTACTTTATTATGCAGCTCTGTTTACAGGGATCCAGTAAAGTTAAATGTTTACTGTATCATGATGCTCAGTAATGTTTTATCTTTTTTATCAAACAGCACAAATTTGTGGTATCAAATCTAACATAATTTATAAGATTATCGTGCCTACCAAAATAATCCAACTCAAATTGATTTATTGCAAATGTCAATGACGCTATCAACTAAAGGGGAGTAAAATACCTAGCTGCAGCCTACAATATGTGCGTTGCCTTGACTATGCATTGTCCTGGGAGGTAAGGTAGCTAATGTACAGTATGTTAGCTTCTGGGGCTGACAAAAACGAAGTTTATACCATTTACAGGAAGTGTGCAATAATTGTTCGAACAAAATTAGGCATGTGCATAAATTTGGTCACTGTTGTCATTTTACTGATTTCAAAATCTTTAGAACCAATTATTGGAACTCAAAATTGGTTTGGGAAGCTCAGTGACCCTTGACCTACATACACAGGTGAACCCAATTATGAGTATTTAAGGGGGGGCAATTGTAAGTTTCCCTCCTCTGTGAATCTTCTCTGAAGAGTAGTGACATGGGAGTCTCAAAAGAACTGTCACATGAACTGAAAACAAGGATTGTTCACCATCATGAATTAGGGAAAGGATACCGAAAGCTGTCTAAGAGATATCAGTTGTCTGTTTCGACAGTTAGGAACATAGTCAGGAAATGGAAGACCACAGGCACAGTTCAAGTTAAGGCTCGAAGTGGCAGACCAAGGAAAATCACGGATAAACAGAAGCGAAGAATGGTTAGAACAGTCAAAGTCAATCCACAGGCCAGCACCAAAGACATACAACA
>JACXGJ010008723.1:0-26289 GCA_016801105.1 Esox niger
AACACAGCTACATGGCCAGGCACGCGCCTCAGGGCCAACACAGCTACATGGCCAGGCACGCGCCTCAGGGCCAACACAGCTACATGGCCAGGCACGCGCCTCAGGGCCAACACAGCTACATGGCCAGGCACGCGCCTCAGGGCCAACACAGCTACATGGCCAGGCACGCGCCTCAGGGCCAACACAGCTACATGGCCAGACATGCGCCAGAACCCAAGGCAGGGCTTTGCTTCTCACTGTGCAGCGTCGCCATGTCAACACCAGCCAAGAGTTAAGCGGCCTCGGTTTATGGTTTGATGATTTGGATGTTATAGAGACACAATCTGTCTCCACAACGCTGCACAAACACAGTGAGAGCAATGGAGTGAGAACCTGCTGATGGTGCAGGCTGAGAGGGGGGGTCAGTGTGTGTGCGTGTGAGCGTGTGTGTGTGTGTGTGTGTGTGCGTGCGTATGCGTGTGTGTTCAGTGTGTAGTGTGTGTGTGTCTAGCATTAGGCTTATAAATACATTTTGCTGTGTGGTGTGGAACTGGACCCAATGTTGGCGTGGTGCAGCGGTCAGGGGGCTCATGGTCAGCAAAGCAATAGGAGTGCCTGGTCGTGGTCCAAATGACCACTAGACTCAAAAATGACACCCCTCCCAAACCACACAAGCGCCACAGTACACAACTGCAAGCTTTCCCATGGCCCCCATGTAAGCCGGGGACTCAAAAGCCACAATCATGTACTGCCAATTTCCTGTTTCATTTATGTCTAGATTAGACATTTTGTGTTCATACGCTCAGCTGCTTATGGAGCACCGAATCAAATAACAAACAGGATGTGAAAAGGAAAACAGAGAGCTGAGCCCATTTAGAGGCAAAATGGACCAGCACACACGGTGCTCCACTGACACCTCTCCCACTGATCTTCCCTCGGCCGCCGGCTTGCTGTGGCCTCAGACATGCCAGGCAGGTGCTGTAATTTACCTGGTCATACTCCAGGGCCCCTGGGTAGAGGGGCCAGCCCAGGAAGAGCTCGGCGATGACACAGCCCAGGGACCACATGTCGATGGCTTCGCAGAACGGCAGGCCCAGGATGATCTCCGGAGCTCTGAGGAGGGAGACAAACGGGACACACGTGAGGCTGGCGGAGACCGAAAACAGACTAGCCCCCTTCTGTTGACAGGAGGCCAGGAAGTGGAAGATCTGATCTAATATTATTTATTTGAGGTCACACAATCAGAATGCAGTGAATGCGAACTAAGCTGATCAATCCTTCACAAACAGTAGATACGTTTAATCAAGTTTATCAGGGACACGGGGAGATTTGACTTTTGCCATTAGGCAATTTTGGATCCATTACCGCACAGTTTCACTTGCAATAAAAAGAATGGCCAATCAGTTACCAATTTCAACCCAAGGCTGAGCACGGTGGCTGCCTTGACAACAGAGGAAACATCTGTTGCCTAGCAATGGTCAGCTGCAACACATTCACGAAACCATTAGTGACCCAAGGTCGTTGGAGGCGTCCTAACAGTGTTTCCTGCACCGCTAATTCAAGGCGGCTGCACAACAAGGGTAGATTTGTAGGCTGCAATATTACCAGATGAGGAGAGGATTAAATCATGGCTTATCCTGCAAAAACTTTTATGATGAGACATTAATCTATACTTTTTTATATACTTTAATGATGAGATATAAATCAATTATTTTTGTTCTTACAGGTTATTGAATGGCGCCTGACAAAATTAATGAGGAGTTCAAGTGAAAGCAACACCCAAACTCAGTCGGTCACACAAAGCTCTGTACACACTACCATTTTTTGGGCGGGGAGGGAATAAAAACTCTTAAGCATCAAGTATGTGCAAGTTGTGATTTATAACACACCATAGCCCACAATCTTGTCAACCTATTGCTGATGTTCCATTTCACAGCAGGAAAATGAATTGCTTTTTCAAACACTGTAGTGGAACAAACTAAATATTTTGTTAGTTTACCAGAGTGGAATGTTATAAAAAACATTTAGCTGAACAAAATAATTTCAAACCGTGAATCACATTCTATGACCTCAGACTAGTAATTGCTGCTAGCTGTCACCTCGGTAACCACCTTCCCGTGCAGCTAAAGTCTATTCAAGCATTTTGGCTTAGGTATGAGGAATAGACCACATTACTCGTATCACTTACTCTTCAAGAATTCATTCTGTACTCATTCATTATTAGAGGGTTTTGTGTAACTGGTTGGTAACAAAAATGCACCTACAGCTCCATTATTATAACAAACAAGTCTTACTAATCATTGCCTTGATTTCTCTGTCGACAATCAGATCAAGTTGATCAGTTAAAAACCATTCACACAAAAAACTAAACGTACAAACCTCAAGATTGATCTAAATTTGCTGTAAAAAAAACCCCAGCTAACCTATATTTGCTGTGTCAAAAGTTACCAGAAGAGATTGTCTGACTGCTGTAACACCAAAACAATGAATAACCCCAGGGCCTCTACTTGGACATGCAATGTTTCTGCTGCTAACACCCAATGCTGGAGGAGATTGCGGTCTCCTGTCACCACGCGGTTTAACGAGCATCACCTCCCAGCTAAATGACCTAGCGCTGACAGGAAACGTTTGTCTGCTGTAAACAAATTCAGCAATAGAAGGACTAGCAAAAACATTGACGGGCTTTAATTTCTAGAACTGCGCGACGACTACATCACTTTGAACAGGTCTGATGTCACACTGTGCGGCAGACAGCCATAGCATTTGAAAATAGGCGGCCTTCAATGAATGTAATATAAGCCACCGACAGATGAATCAAGCACAGTGTAATCGGAGCAGTTTAGTGGGAGACCGGGTGACAGTATGGTAAAGCCAAGCAGCAGAGCACAGAGGTAGATACATGTTCTGTATACAGGCCTGGATCCCATAGGCAACAGTGGAGAGGCTCACATACACCCAGAGGGCACGGTCTCACAGTTCTCCTCAGGCAACATGGCGTGCAGAGATAATCAGACACTTTCTCTGACAGAAATTATACAGCAATGAGTATAAAATAATTGACAATAAGTACAATTAATGTTTTTCCATGCTGTTCTGGAAAAAAAGAGGCCATGATTTAACATTTCCCATGATTCCTCAAAGAGCAGGAAGTTTGAGTTATTTAAAGCAAAGAAAGGACAGCGGAAACAGGGAAACTCAAACATTTCAACTTCAATATCAGTGGTTAATGTGGAAATGAGGTGTGAGTGCTATCCAGAGCAATAACAGACTGATCTATTCCTTTACTCAGAGGGTTTCATGCAAGCAAGGATTTGGGAAATAACGTGAAGTGTAAACCTCCAAAATCCATGTCCCAGTACATCTGTATTGAAAGTTTCCTTTCTCAAAGTAGCAGTGTTTCCTGAACCACTTTATTGAATTCACTGAATCTACACAACGACAAAACAACCTTAGGTTTTGATGCCCACTTACGAGTTCAACTGGGTGTAATCAACAGCATTCACTTTTGACATCTGGGGTTGCCAGTCAACCTTGGTTTGGTATGTAGTGCTTGTACATCATGTATATCCAGAACATCTGTCTCAATTGTGATATTGTCAGAAAGTAAAATCTTTGGGAAATTGCACAAAACGGCACATAATTTTTTACTAGGAAAACATGCATCATTTAGAAACATCACACAGAATTCTTATTTATGCTTGAAAGAACAAAGAGTGTGCAAAGCTGGTCCAATGGCAAAGGGTGGCTACAATATGAAATATATTTTGATATTTTTAACCCTTTTTAGTTACTACAACGTTCCATGCGTGTAAAATCTGATTTCTGATGTCTTTATTACTTTAAAATGTGGAAAATATCAAAACTAAAGAAATACTTGACAGGTACTGTAGAAATAAAAAATTATGAGCTTCTATAGACCAATATTTTAGTACAGTTTGGAACACATGTAAAGTCTGATAACACTGTAGTCCAGACAAGTGTTAGGCATTACAAACTGTTCTGTCAGATAAATATTAATAATAAATAATAATACAATTGCTAGCTACTGACCAAGACGGCACCGCTGATGGCCGCCAACGGTTAGCTTGTGTGCAATCTGTTGTCTTATTTTGTGTTATACAAAATAATATATACTATTTGTAAGCTCAGTCCACTGTTCCTATTTGTTTTCCATTTCCCTTATTATTTTTGTATAAATTGTCGCCCCAACGGGCCAGAACAAATACCTGGTTTGTTGTGAAACTTACATGGAACAAAAACTCTCCCTCTGATTTTAAACATCCCAAAATATCACATTTGAATGAACTGGTATCAGAGATAATGTGAGTGATCTGATTTAGCCGTCTGGGAAAGAGGTCCTGATGGTCTGACCGCCTGATATACCATGCCTCAGCAACATTGGCCCTCCCATTCACACACCTTTCCATTCTAATCCGTACCATTCTCACACCACGTCTACAGCAGAGATCTTCAGCTGATGTCCCACAGTACACTGGGGTGGCTTAAACCTTCGGGAATCATGAAAAAATATTTCCTAATATTGGTAAGGAAAAGAAATACACTCACTTGAGTGAGAATTCTCATGTAATATTGACTTCAGGGAATCCACACCACTGTGGTAAGACATTGAATGTCTAGTGATTACACCGGTATCAGTCGCATATCTATTCTTCCAAGAAAACTTTGTCATCACATCTTATTTTAGGTAGAACTGGATTCGGGATAGGTGTACTGTTATGTCATGTCCAGTATGCTAAGGTCGCACAATTTGTAAAATGGTAGCGTGCATCAAAGAACTTTGTTTCTTTTCACGTTTGAGAACCATTACTCAAAGGCATGTGTGATTAAGCTCAGCTTTACCACAGCCCGACCTAAAAACCATGCATGGCCTTTTCAGTGTAAAAACCCATCCATAGCTCAAAACGTGCAAACAAAACAAAACCATGTTAAAGCCGAATAAATCAAGTTTGCTAAAAAAAAAAAAAAAAGAATACACAGTACGGATCAAAAGAGATTGAGGTCAGTAAATCAGTTATTGTCAAGAGCTTTTCGTGCTACAGATTATTTGAAATGTTCAAATGAGTAACATTTCCAAAAAGGTTGGGAACCACTATAGACATGCTGCTCTCCTAAAGGGACTCAAAGCGCTGGGCTACAAATACACAGCCGCGTGACATGACTAGCAATATCAGCAGCTGATCATCATTGTCATGTGGTCTACGGAATACCTTAAAGACAAGAGTACTTGGGCTACCTGTAACACATCAACGTCCCATTGACACGCCAATACTGACAGACTGTATTATAACATGTAACCAAGTAGAACAAGGACAATGGCGCTCTTTGAAGCAAATACCATCAGATCCGACATCTTATTGCTTACAGTCAGCAGAGGGGGTAGTGCAAAAAATGCCCTGGAAACTCAGGCAGCATCAGAAATTCCTTTGTGCAGATGCCACATTAACTAGAAACAGACCAGTTTGCTGCTTCTGACACAACGCACAATATGAAAAGGGATTTCTAACAATAAATTAGAGACCAACACATTACCTATCTACATGATGTTTGAGTATTTTCTTGTTATGGCTGGAGTGTTTGGGTGCATGTCTAAATACAGTGCAGGACCGACCGTGCGCATGGGTGGCACTATAAGCCAGTGGAGACAGAATACCGGTCAGAACTGAACTCTGGCTGTGTGATAAAGGCTGCAGCCACAACCTGTGTTTCCAGAAGCGGTCTGTTCAATACACACCATATTGGAACACAGCACTCTGTGGAGCATCATAGGAGACAACCATTTCCAGAATTATACAGGACCATTCACCTTACTGGGGCATCAACTGGGTAAAATCAGACCACAACAGATCATTTGGAACAATAGCCTAAAGGAATATACTTTAGGCTACATGAAGAAGGCATATATTAGCATATATTAGTAAAGGGGCAAACTTTTCTTATAGGCTCTTATCCAGAACTCTAGATCTTAATCATCTTCTGCGAGTGTTATTTTGTCAGCTGTAACTAGTGACAGTGCAGTTTCTGTACACATTGCAAGGAGGGAAATGCATCTGCATTTAAAATGCAAATTGTGAAGTTACTTTTGAAGTTAGAAATGAAGTTTCACATAAAAAGTTCCACATGATTGAGGAAGCATAACAAATATAATTTTTTCAGGACAATGTTTTGGATGTGCTTCATTTCATGACTAATCTCTATTGCTGTCATGTACGTGGTGAAGGGCCACAAAATCTGATATGTTTTTCTTGGGAGTGCCAATGACCTTGTTCTTCCCCCAGTGTTCAATGAATCGCTAACGTGGAGCCACTTCCTAAAGAATGAACAACCATAATGACAAGCCCAGGGCCCTGCATACTACATGGACAGTGCCCAGGGCCCTGCATACTACATGGGCAGTGCCCAGGGCCCTGCATACTACATGGGCAGTGCCCAGGGCCCTGCATACTACATGGGCAGTGCCCAGGGCCCTGCATACTACATGGGCAGTGCCCAGGGCCCTGCATACTACATGGACAGTGCCCAGGGCCCTGCATACTACATGGGCAGTGCCCAGGGCCCTGCATACTACATGGGCAGTGCCCAGGGCCCTGCATACTACATGGGCAGTGCCCAGGGCCCTGCATACTACATGGGCAGTGCCCAGGGCCCTGCATACTACATGGGCAGTGCCCAGGGCCCTGCATACTACATGGGCGGTGCCCAGGGCCCTGCATACTACATGGACGGTGCCCAGGGCCCTGCATACTACATGGACGGTGCCCAGGGCCCTGCATACTACATGGACAGTGCCCAGGGCCCTGCATACTACATGAGCAGTGCCCAGGGTTACACGGACAGCAAAGGACAACATGGAGTGTCTCTGCGACAACCTTTGGTACAAATGTTCTAATTAGTTTTCCCTGCATGGTCGTCAAAGCCAGGGCTAATTAGACTGCCCTCATTCCCTCCAGTCATTTCATTACACCAAGAGTCGAGTGAATTAGCAGGTAGCCGGTCAACAATCTGGCCTCTTGGCAGAAGGAGCTGAATCTGTTGTCATCACAGGTCATTGGAAGAGAACAGTTGCCCCAGGGCTCTGAGATCTGTTGCTATTAAATCAAATAAAACTACGCACGAAGAGGATGATGTTCTCTATTTAGAGGGCACTTTTAATATGGACAATATAGCCATGTGCTTAGAGACCAAACATTTAGCAAGGATGGGGAAAAAAACATTTTCTGGCACTGAAGCATAACAAAAATAATTTTCTATGGCTGAAGCATAACAAAAATAAACAACGAACAGCAAACACAAAGTGCAGAATACAACATTGTTGCAGCCCATACAATGAATTCCAGCGTCACGGATCTTATCGTTTGGTCTAGCCGCGTGTATTGCATCCAACGACAGACATTGCCTGGGCCTGTGAAAAATTCACAAGATTACCAAATACCAGCGGTGTTGCTAGGATCACAATACATTGCCATCTGAGCTTCATCCCCATGCACTCACAAATGCTTTCTTGGAATTTTTGCGCTGTTCTAATGGTCTGTAATATCAGCCCGTTTGTGTATTAACCATAAATGTCTAAGTAGTCACTCACAAGCTACCGCATTTCAGTGTAAACAAACAAATTCAAGTATTGGTATTAGAAGCCAAGCCACACGCCAATATTTAGTGCTTCCTGGCACACCGAAAAACCCTTACCTTTATCTATAAGAAAATCGAAATAATACATAACAGACACAATTCCTGCTCCATACAGGCAACTCATTTGTTGCTGGAGCTTTTACGGCAAACTTAACAATATCTGTACATATCTGTATAATATAGATGGAAGGGCAATGGTCCATACATCCATTCATCACTAGCCAGTTGCAGGCAACAGCATCTTACAGTACATAACAATCACCAAAACGGCACATTCCTTGTGCAATTACAGGGCCAACTGAGGGGGATAACTTCCTAGAAGAACAGTCCTCTTCATAAGTGATGTGATCATTTACAAGGTCTCTTCCTCTTTTCTTTATGAATAATTGCAATTTTGAAAAAAAGGGTGGGGAATAAATTCTAAAAGTGCAAAGACTAACAAACATTTAATTTAGCATATCAACATAATACAGGTTGAAAACAGTTGAACAGAAGGGAAAAAAACATACAAACAGCACATGGTTCAGACTGTCATGTTATCATACAATGTCAGAAGCCATTAAAATGTCACAGATTTAACCCTGAAGGAACATTTAAAATATTTCCAAAACAGCAAAAAATATGATTTTAAACAAAATTCTAATAATTTGGCTGAGCAGTGATTCCACAAGTGGTCGCCATCCTGTGGAACAGCAGTCTAGATTGTTCACCTTGGAAATGAAGGTACAACACGGTACACCTCATCAACTTAATGACCATGTCTTATTTATCACTATGACCTAACCTGAGGTGGCTGGGCAGGGTTCACCGCTAACTGGTGGAACACATTTAATTTGACCGTGCACACAGCAAAGCTTGCATTTTACAGTCCTGGGCCGCCAGTTAAGGGCATTTAACATTATGATTCAAGAAGAATTTTCATTTGTTTTTCTGCCCATCCATGTGGGCTCATCCAACAAATTGAACTCAATAGGAAATAAACAATGTGTTGAATCATAAGGCATACCAAGACAGAAGGAAATACATTTGTTAACAGAATTGTCCTACACTGTACATTATACTGTTTGTACACGGGAATGATGTAGAAATGCCCATCTAACTACTCTGTTAGTAATCGGGCTAATAAACTTCTAGCAGATAGATTTTGTCCAAAAAATACAACTTTTATATTATTTACAAAAGGCATAGGCATTCCTGGAATCATTCCAGTGCTATCATATTCTACACCTTTCAAACAAAACATGACAAATTCAAGGCGTTTGGTATATTTCCTGGAAATTGTCTCCTAGTGTCAATTATATATATTTTTTTATTACAAATGTGTGCTTTTCTGAGTGAAACAAACTGATAATCAGAAACCTGGGCCCGGTTTCCCAATAGCGTAGCACTCACAATAGTTAACTACACGTAGCCGTAAATGTTATTTTCATAATTAAACTATGGTACACTACAAATCTACAGACCAAAAACAGCACAGCTCCCAAAATGAAAAAAAATAATAAAATGAAAGACACTTCTGAATAAAACACTACAGTGCCTATTGCAGATTTCCATTTTAAACCCTTGCATAAAACCAAACACTCTGGCTGTGTAACTCCAGACCTCTCTTGTGAAGGAAACCAAATCAACACACACACCCGAGCTGTGGATTAAATTATTCAAAGAGCAGTGTTCCATTTACTTTGAGATGAGCACGTGAGGGAGAACAGCCAAATCACCACCATAGGCACATCTACAGCAGATCGTCTAGCAGCCCAAAAACATTCATCTAAAACTATTACATCAGTCTCCAACAGTTTTCAATATATATAGCCAACTGATCGTAGAACCGAACACCACGTGGGAACAGGGTTCGGACTCATCACAGGGTTGTGGGCCAACATCAACACAATTAGGTGGACGCGTTAAATGCTGCAAAGATATTTATTGAAAATGTTCCCAATATACACTATGCAAATCTGCAAAACATAATTCATATGGCCAAGATGTGTTGCATTTTCAGAACAATACGAACTACATTGTTTCAAAATATGCTGTTGGTTTGAAACAATGGAAGAGAGTCTGAGACGCAATTGTGACAGTTCTCCCATTGATGTTGTATATTCTCACAGGAATAGCTAACCGCACTCAAAGTCTTCACTACTACGATCAAGAGTACACACGACAGGATAACATCACAACCTGAGAACTAGGGCAGTAACAACACTCGCGCACGATGCTAATGTGGGGAAAAATGAAAGCACCCTACCAAAAAAAAAAAGAAAGCTGACCTAGAACATTCCGCGCGACACTTGGACAGATCTGAAATCAGCCTGAAGACAGTGTGACCTCACTGGGCTTTACATCTGGCATGTTCTACAGGGAATCCTGCCGGCTGCGGAACCATCTAGGCTTGAACACTCGACACCGTACAGCATGCGAAGGCAGCTGTGTAGCATGTCAAGTGACTCGGCTGTCTACAGCCAGACTAACGCCTAGCGTACTCAGCCTGTAGTTGAAGAAACTAAACCGAGCGCTAGCCTGTGAGCTAGCTATCAGACATCCACCAGATGCTGGACAATAATAACAGACTCTGCAAATTAAAGTTCAGAGCAGCCTGACAACCCTAAAAACATGCATGTGTCACAGTAGGAATTACATCTCTGTAATGGAAATCTGTCGTAGGACTTTCTTCTATGCCTCCCAAACTACCTTACTCATTGTGCATGGGGATTTCAAACTTCATTATTTCCCAAACAGTGGTTAGTAAATGGTATTCTGGCAAATAAAAAAATCACTGTCTGATTTATGAACGGGAAAAAAATACTTGTAACAAGGGTTGGGCATAATTTCAATTTCATTGATTGGGATTTTGATACCGCTTATCGAAACCTGTTATTATCAAATCCTGATTATGATTTCAAAAGACGTCTTTTTTTTCTTATAAAAAAATAAAATAAAAAAAGAGGTCTTTTGAAATCATAATCAGGATTCGATACAACAGGTTTCGATTGCTTATGGGGGGGGGGGGGGGGCAATGGGGATGAACCAGAGGTGCAGTGGTGCTCTCGGAAGTTGTATACAAGAAAAAATTATATTAGAATAATTTGCAGACGTCATTCCTTTCCCTTCAATTCGAGAGGCGAATGTCAGCACGTCTGTGTTAGAGAATGGAGAGAAAAATGAGAGAAGAGAGCCTTGAGATGCATGACGTCTAGCTAAATTAATGTTACTGTGATAAGCGGGCTATCTAGTTTTAAAGAAAAGTAATCACCAGCAAGTACATTAATTTACTCACAAATCAGTTGGTAATATATTATCATCAGCTAGCTAACTTGGTGTCCATGTACTTTAGTACTGCATGTTCACGTTAGCTAGCTAGCTAAGTAAGCTCGCCATCAGTCAGTACCCTTCACGCTGGCTAGCCCACTATGGTTGTATTCTAAGTCAACATAGGACCTAACCGGACCACACTTCACAGAGATGTAGTAACGTCAGGGAAACAAGTGGATCCCAGGTTTCTTCTACCGAAGTATGTCAAAATATATCAATAAAACCAAAACTACATCCAATTCGCATAACATTTGTTAACATTTAAGATGACTTATAGTAGAATCACAGGTAATTGAAAAAGAAAATTTGATGTGGTTATGCAGGCCGCTGTCCCAAACAACATTATATAGGCAATGCAATATACAGTGTAAAAATATACAATTAACATAAGTCCCTAACAATATAAATATATATGCGACGACACTGGATCAGAACCAGCAGCAAAGCCAAATACAGCTGAAGATGTGATGTCAAAGGTGCAGAAGTGACAAGGGTATAATATATACAGCGCTGGTGCGTTTTTAATGCAAGTCAAACAAACAAGAACATAGTAGAACAATAAAAATATACAACAAAAATATTGACTCTAAACATAGTTTTGAGAATCAAAACTGTTTATTTAGAAGATATAGGAATCACATAAAACATCACTCATCAAGCTTTATAATTAATAACAGTCATTATTATTGTTGTCATACTATTATCTGGTTAATTTGTCATGCAGGACACAGAGATTCCCAGGAGGTATCTACCCTTTAATCAGAGCATTTCAGATGGCAACCAAGCCTATCTGTCGAAAAACCTCTTGGGAGGCATTCTG
This sequence comes from Esox niger, assembly GCA_016801105.1. Lineage (NCBI taxonomy): Eukaryota > Metazoa > Chordata > Actinopteri > Esociformes > Esocidae > Esox > Esox niger. The sequence continues at coordinate 11,759 of JACXGJ010008723.1, forward strand.
GGAATGTTCTTCCAACACAGGCTCTATATGAAAGACGTGGCTGTCCTATGACAACAACTGTTGTTCCCAATACCATAAGGGAGACAGAGATCTTCAAACAGAGCCTATACTGACGTGCTGTGTGGTGCATACAGGCTTCTACACGCTAACAGAGGAATGCCTTTTCCCTGTCTCTAACTATGTGTTTATATGGAACATTTTAGCCTCTGCCTGACTGACCTTTCTGGCTACATGCAGCCTAGCCATGAGAGGGAACTGGCCTTGTAAGCACTTCACAGACCAAGACCATTTTCTGAGAAGAGCTACACCAGCGCTTGAGTAGGTCATGGCGGTATGTTATGCAAAACTAGTTCAACATTCCACACACTTGTTACAGTAAAAACAGAAGACCTATACAAAGAGTAGAGGACTGGGGGATTATACTTCATAACCTTCCCATTTTCTCAACAAGAAACATGTAAGAAATGTAAGGCATTCTTGGTCACAAATATGTTCCTTCCACCAGTCACATAATAAATGCTAATATGGGTGTAAAGAGGTTAGCCTGCTGTGCAGCTCCTGAAGAATACACAAAAACACACACAAAACCCAAAATGATCAACATTGACCCACTTACCAAAGGATTGTGGCTGATATTTCACTGCAATTAGGAGCCTAGAGCATGCAATTGAATTTGCTAATTTGGATGATTGTAAATGGGAGAATTGATGACTACAGTAATCAAATAAGCAGTAATTGTTTAAAGTGTAACAAATACATAACACCCGAGTGATGCATATTCATCTTCTAAATGCATTGTAAGTAAATTGTGACATTGTGTTTACCTGTTATGTTTTTTTTTGGTGCCAGCTGTTTCTGGTGTCGCTATGGCATCAGCTATATAGGTCCAAACATATACATCAAGTGTTTCCAGGAAGATGAAAAGCAAGAACAACACGCTAGTCGTGGACGAGCGGCAGACGCGTCCTACCTGTAGTAGCGTGACTGCAGGTACGTGGAGCACACGGCTTTGGAGACGTGGCTGGCCGAGCCGAAGTCGATCACCTTCACCCGATAAGGTTGCCTGACCGGGTCCACCAGCATGATGTTCTCCGGCTTCAGGTCGGCGTGGATCAGACCCAGGCTCTTCAGCTTCCTCAGGGCCGTGGCCACCTGCTGCAGCACGGGCCGGATCACCTTCAGCGGCAGCGGGCTGAACTTGTTCTGCTTCAGGAAGTCGTAGAGGTTCTGCTCCAGCATCTCGAACACCAGGCAGGTGTGGCTGCGGTGCTGGAAGCACTCGAAGGCCCGCACCAGGTTGTGCTCATCGGCGTTCTCGCCGCTCAGACGGGCCAGGATGCCCACCTCGATCTGGCCCTGGCGTGCGTACGACGGGTGGTTCTTTAGGATTTTGACGGCCACCACCTCCCCAGTGCCTTGCTTCCAACACTTCACCACCTGGCCGAAGGTGCCGCGGCCCAGGAACTCCAACACCTCGTAGGTGTTCTTGGCAGAGCACAGGACCTCATGCTGCACCAGCTGGTAGTCCCCATCTCCGGTTGCGTTGCGAGCTCCCGTCACGCCGCCGTTCTGTTTAGCCGGCACGCCCCCTACAGTGTTGGTGTTACCGACGTTAGTTTGCAACATGGCAGGTATCATGGAAATGTCCTCTACTATCTGCATGGCTTTTCCACGGTTCTGCGGGTGTTCACCCTTGCGTTTTAGCCAACATCGCAAGGGGCTGTCTGACGCATTCAAGGCTATACAGCTCTCTTCCGTCTCTACACCTCCCTCGCTGCTGCTGCTGTTAATCGGGCCGCAGTCCACTCTAGCCGGCCTGACTGCACCTGAAGCTCCACTACTGGCCCCCGGCAGCCCTGGTTCCTCTGGGCCCTTGCCTTGGCAGGGGCGGCTCTGGGGCGGAGGGTTTTTCTGGAGCTGCTCCCCGTGTACTTCTTTTAGGGATGCAGCTGCCGGCAAAGATATGTCCCGCCCACAGGGGGGTCTCAACAACGTTGACTCTTTTGGCTTTAAAGGGAGGATATCGATGGGCGGGGCAATGCCAAAATTTACTCCAATGATATAGGTCTGCAAGGTCCTCCCATAAAACACACAGCCGTTGAGTTCAACTCCAGGTTTCCTCACACCACAAAAGGCACTTCTCTGGGTTTGATAAACATTTGGTGGGTAGACCAAAACTTGTGAGGCCATACCTGTTAGAGAAAAAGGGTAGGGAATGATTAGTTTACTTTAACAATGACTACCATATCTCTGGACTTTTCGGAGAATAACAATCCAAAACAAATCGTTAGGTTGCTGCATCACACAAGTTAGATAGACAATTTTGTTACAAGGGTGACTGTCAAAATATCATCCCCAAAACAGCGAGTTTGAGGCTTATTTAAAATAAAATAAAACAATTACTATCACATCATGTGGGAACACCGTCGCTCTGTGCGCGAGCTATGCTGTGGGTCTGTCGTACACAGGCAGGAAAAGCCGAGCAAGCAGAAAAGTTAACTACTGTAGATAAGGGGATATTCAACCAACAAACTGTTCCACCATAGAGCACAAGCCAACACAGACAGACTGTCTGCCTGGCTGTCAAAAAACCTTTCAGCTGAAAACACGTTTCATCTTGTCTAAATACTCTGTTGGAGAACCATCAAGACAGATAATCAAAGAGGCAGATTTTGTCACGGGAGTGGTTCCTTTAAAAGAGGGCATTACAGTGCACATTATTTTCATAAGGACCTAAATATTTAGCTATATTCAAGTAAAAACAGTAAGGATTTTTGCTAATAGCTTGAATATTTTTTGTGCACCAACATCTGCAAAATGTAGATGTCATAAAAGAACAATTTCCTAATTTATCCTTTCAATGTGGATCTGAAATCCAGCGAACATATGAGAAAACACCAATAAAAGATTATATTACGTTTTTTTTTTTATAAAAAGATGACAAAATTATCATAACATTTTAGAATGTAAACAACTGTTGTAAAATTCAACAGAACTGAAATAAAGTGTGTACTATCCTTGTTCAGAAAATATACCACGACCAAATGGCCAACTGTACACACAAAAAGGACACATTGAGACTCAATATCCATTGTGTCCATTTGACATAATTCCTGTTTTGTTTCAAATAAGGAAAAATGCACCCAAACTAAGATAAACAAAAGCATTATTTGAAAACTAACTGAAGTATGATTGTGTTGTATTTTGAATTAAATGACATCATATTACAGTAATGATAAGGTATATAAAGCTGATCACTGTTAGACTAATATTGTGAAGAGCAGCCATCATGGTATGTGGTTTTAGGATCATTCATATGGGAAATTCTTAAATGTATCACCATTTGACCCAACACAAAATGGGTTGGATTTTAAAATGCGAGAAAATGCCTGGATGTTTCTGCAAATGTAAGTATTCCCTTTTTTAAATGAACATAAAAATATATTTCTTCAGAAAAGCCCAATAATTCCCAGGGTCAAATTTGGCTTAAAGATGGGACATGAAAAATATTTTTTAAACCTCTCATCTGGATGTGAAGCGTTAAAATACATAATCTTCAGTGGCCTGTGTTGGCTCAACAGTGCCACTTTTACAACTAGTGGGCAAAAATCCAGAAATGCATCTTCAATGATATCACATAACTTATGTGGACTTGTGAAATTCTCACTGTGTGAAATAATAGGACTAGCCCTTCCTCCATTCCTGATACATGGAATATATGTAAGGCCACTCTGTCAAGTACTGAATTTGCAGGGGTTAAACTACAAAGGAACTACAAGTAAGAAGTAAAAAAAATCTTGACTCACAAATAAGACCATGGACAGGTAGAGGGGTAACAAAAACAAATCGAAAAGTAACTCTTTATACATTGGCCAAATTAATAAATACGTTAGTCATTAAACCACAGAACAGACACAGAGTCTTCTGAATTGAGCTGCAGAGCAGGAAGTGAACTGATCAGGGCTGTAATCCTGAACCAAATTGGTGATTTTAAAACAGTTATTTACTTTAACTGCTGTGATGGGAGAAAAGGGTGTATTGATCCAATACTTAAATAGAAAGAATTCAGTGAATGTACTGGAGTAGAGTATTAATAAAGATATGTATATAACTGATGGGCTGTCTCTGAATCAATTTTTGCCCAGAATAAAAGAAGAATGGGGAAAAACACGTAAGCCCTACAGCCAATGAACCCTTGTTTTCTCAATAGCAGGAAATGTTGTCTGAAACATATTTTGTTGATATCATTTCCAACCAACTGCTCATACTCCTTAACACACATTTGAGCCCAGGGATTGCTTTTGCATTGCTAACTCAATAAGAAAAGGTTAGCATTGCTAACATTCACTTGAACCAACTATTTGTGTGTAATGTCTTGACAAACGACTATGACAAATATACACAAACCGGAAACTAATTAGGTATACTTGCTCGTAAAAGACAAACAGCAAACCATATGGCCACAACTCAATATATAAAGCATGCAAACATGGTCAAGAGCTTTACTTGTGTTTAGACCTAATATTAGAATGGGTTATTTGTGATCTAAGTAACTGTGGTATGACTGTTGATGCCAGACATAGTGGTTCCAGCATCTCAGAAATAGCTGACCTCCTGGGATTTTCACACACTAAAGATCGACTTTAGAGTGTACAGAGAGTGGTGTAAAACAAAAAAATATCCAGTGAGCTGGCAGCTCTGTGAGTGAAAACACCTTGTTAATGAGCGAGGCCAGACTTGTTGAAAAGAATGGCCAGACTTGTTGAAACTGACATATAGGCCAAAAATACTCTCAGAGAACGACAGAAATACAAAGATAGCCACTCTTGACAACCGCGGTGAGAAACAGAAGACAGAATCTTAATGCAGAAAGCATGAGACTGAATCGAATGGGGTTCCTTCTCAATACTATACAGGTGTACGTAAACCTGGTCAGAAAGTGCACGTCATACTCAAAATCTAAACAGGACCGATCATCCACGAATTGTTTTATCACGTTTTTTTCTATCTTATTGCTTTATATCATGCTTAGTTACATTGCCTTCATTGGGGAAAGTGTGCTTTCGTAACCCACTCAGGTGCGTGAATGTCGCTGAAGACGTTACTTTGCACTTAAAGTAATAGTTAACTTAATGGTAGTCTCACATACATTCAAACAAAAACAAATTATATCTAGTGTTGTTTAACTACGTCACGTTTTTATTATCTAGATTTCTAAACTCGATTTAGCGACCACCTGTCACATCAAGGGCCAATCCTGTACTGTAACTATTATATAGAGAGCACTCAAAAAACGTAATTCATCAACGAAATGGTCAGGTGAATGTTATTTAAAACGCATAGAAGGTCAGATACGTTATCTTAAACTTGTATGGAGGACCTGTTGAACCATACTCTGGACCCTCGTTAACAAGCTAGAAATACAATAACATTGGCCAACTGCCGCCAGCAACGAGTTACCAAAGGTCGTTAAACATAAACTGCCAATTTAAGTTAAAGCTACTGTGTAGTAAAGCAATATGGAAAAGGCAATCACCAAAGTTCGACTTGAGAAGGAAAACCATGCCAACGAAAAAACGTTTCTACAGAAAGTTAAGATACTTATCTCCGCTAGCAAAGCTACCACGTAGTTAGCGATCTCCTGTAGTTGGTCGGAGTTTCTACTTAACTAAACGTGTGAACTCAACAAGAGAGTAATGTACCTAGCCGTAAATAAAAATCGAACTACTGTGACGATAAGTGTCAAGGAATAAGTTAGCTAGCTAGTTATTAGTCACTACAGTAGTTCAATAATGTAGGTAGGTAGTTGCGAAATGCATCAATTCGAACGAATGTCTTAATAACTAGTATTGTGCACATACCTTTATAACGTTAACAGTAGTAAATGACAGAATCCATAGCTTCACTGAACATGCTATTGAGTTAACAAGTACCCACACCATGCTCAGTCTGTCTGCAATGCTGCCATCTTGTTCTCCTGGACAACGAGGTTTTCGATAAAACCACCATCTCCCACATTTTCAACTCCGATTAACTCACGTATCTAGGTATTACATTATTACCAGCATTCGTCCACAGCGTACTCAACAACTGCCAGCTGCAAAATAAGTCAGTTCCTCTCTTCGTTTCAAGGGCTACAAAGGCCATTGGTGGGAACTTGTTGTCCCAGAGACTGTACCGTTCCAGCACGTTGCTAGCTACTTTGCTAGCAAGCAACAGTCTGCCCACCCCGTAGCGTGTGGAATGTTTGAGAATTGAATCATGTAACGAGACCAAATAAATCAACAATCGACTCACTATGAACTAACTTTTTAAGCATGTCAAAGACAGTTATAAACTAATATAAATAAAAACAGTATTAAAGACGAGACAACGATTACATGTATGCCAAATCTGGACCAACTATATAATAATGATGAAAGAATGCACAAATGTTAAATTCACGCAGGAGTTGCTCTTGGGCTTTTTCCGATGGTCAAATGATTAACTGGTCTTGGGTTGACAAAATACAACAAACAACTGTGTGCTTTTTATTTTCTGAAGTGCATAGACAGCCACTGCATTCATATTTTTATCAGTATAAATATAAATGTTCTACTATATAAAGCAATCTGTTTTAAAATGTATTTCATTGAACTAGTCATAATTTAAAAGTTACTACTACTACAACTTTTTTGTAACTATTTCCGTTTTACTAGTAAAAGTTTATTAGACGAGTTTATTTTTTAGTTACTCGTTACTATTCCAATTGTTACTAGCAATTATATCAGTTTCAGTAGTCAACATTGCATTCCAAATGAGTTTATCTTGAACTGTAGTTAGTACTAACAAAGAAAGGTTTGATATCTACCACTATGCTAATCATCTGCTAATTATTCTATACATTCCGCAACTCTTTTAGACACTTTGCAGCGCATAGAGGAACGACAGTCTCGTCATAGATGGGATTAATGTTGGATTCAGCAACATATATTTGCGTTCAACCGAGGAGACATGTATTGCTTATGAACACAATAAATGATGGTACGTTAGTTTAGTGAAGTTAGCCTACAAAGAATTTAGACTGCTAACTTCCGGTTACATTGACAGTCTCGAGTTCGCTCGAGTTGAGCTGAAATAATGCAGGGGGGAATGTCCAAGTATGAAATCGCAAGCCTTCAACAGGCAACAGGCATTTCATGCCATAGTGGAATGTCGCCATTGGCAATTGAGGATGTGTAATCTGCTACTCTACCTACATGCATCGAGACAGTGATGGGGGAGTAGGTAGTGTTTATGTTTTAGGTTTATTTGAATACACTGTAGATCTCCTAGTGGAAGATTATGTAATACAGATTTGACTAGTACTTCATATTTATTTTTAATTTTCATATTTATTTTTAATTTTCTTAAGTGCCTCGACCAGGCTATCATACATTTAAATGATCCCCAAGGAACTTGACAAAGCTTTGTAAAGAAGAATGGTCCAAAAATGCCAAATCTAGTAATACATAATTAGTAGAGACCTATCCCTACACTGTGATTACTAACAAACATGCTTTCACCAAGCAGTAACTCAGACATATGCAATTATTTTAACTGCTAGGGTTAGGTTTAAAATAAGGGTAAGGTTTCAAATTAGGATAAGGGTTAAGCTTACGGTCAAAGTTAGGGTTAATAGACAGTTGCAATATGACTGGATAGTCTACAGAGCATCTACAGATAAGACTTCTAAGACTGTCCAAATTAAATGTTTCATTAATAATTTATCCTGAAGTGTGGAGAATGTATATAAATAAATGCCATGCGGGGCCCTGGTTTAAATGGATGAAATGCTTAGGCACTGATAGTTTAAAACTTACAGTGCCTATGGAAAGCTAAGGAGTTGCCTGCAAGCATGTCTATTAAATCCTATTGTTACAACACTTTCAGTCCTGGGGATTAAGTGCAATCTACAGAATTTGCCACTAACATCAGAGACTGGAGCATTGACAGCCCAATCCAACAGGCAACTGGGAATACACAATGACTGGGTTCATCTGATGAGCTAAGTAACAACTTTAGAGCAGCAAGGGAAAGAACTCCTCAAGTTGAAAAAGGATTACTTCAGTCATAAAGAAGGTTGGCCTAGAATGTCGTTTCAGCAGCCATCTTGATTTTGTCGAGTGGGACACTCAGGGCCAGCCAGTTCCAGGCATTGGCAACATGAGCAGTTGCATAGGCCACTAAGGGGGACTCTGATTGCTAGAGAGCACTTCGACCGTTAGGGGAGAAGATGCCCCAAATCAATTTTTGCTTATGGTCCCCAAAAGTCCAGAGCCGGCACTGGGAACTTTGAACAGTCTGAACAACAATATTCTTAATGATTCAGCCAGCAAGGTGTGTCCCTGAACTTCTGATCTAAGTGATTTTCCCTTCTGACTCAGTTTGCAGGTGGTCTACAGTTAGATCTATTATTTTGGACTTGCGAACCTGAAGGATCTGGAGAAGGTCTGTATGGAGGAGTGGGCTGCGAAATCCCTGCTGCAGTGTGTGCAAACCTGGTCAAGAACTACAGGAAACATGATCTCTGTAATTGCAAACAAAGGTTTCTGTACCAAATATTAAGTTCTGCTTTTCTAATGTATCAAATACTTATGTCATGCAATAAAATGCAGATTAATTATTTAAATATCATACAATGTGATTTTCTGGATTTTTGTTTTAGATTCTGTCTCTCACAGTTAAATTACAGACCTCTACATGCTTTGTAAGTAGGAAAACCTGCAAAATCATCATTGTATCAAATACTTGTTCTTCCCACTGTATACAGAATCTTTACTGTGGATTTTTTGAGAAATTTGCTTTTAAAGGTATAACGCGTCTACGCATTCTATGAAAACTGCACTCTATGATGTCACACATAGAGCTACATTACAGGCTCAATTCCCATGATTCCACTTAATTTGTGTGGAGGAAGGTCCCCTCTATATGTCCACCAAATTGCAGAGCACTTTTACTGTAGGATTCTGGAGAAATTCACATTGAAAGGAATAGTGCATCTCTAAGGAGACATGTATGCTGTCACACTTAAAGCTACATTACAGGCTCTGATTCTGTGAGGTTTAACGGCGGTTGTCATCCAATGCTATTGGGGGCATTACTGCCACCTACTGTAAAGGAGTGTGGGCCAACATCAGGGAGGACCTAATTCTCCCTGCCAACACTGTTTCTCCCAGGAACACAGACACCTAACCACTGCACCTGAACACACCCTACCCAACATTGCCTTGAAACACAACACGTGGCCGCCCTCTGACCCAGTAGCAATCTTTCCCTCTCCTCTCATAGTGCCTGCACTGCCTCAGGATGTGATCTATTGTCTCTGCTTCCATGCAGTAGTTACACAACCCAGTGCGATGCTTCCCTATCATGTGTAGTGTGTCGTGCCATCCGGTGCCCCACCCTCAGTCCAGTCATGATCGCTCTACAATACAGGCTCGGTTCCCGTAATTAGTAAAAGATACTCCTTGATGTAAGCAGTAGGTCCCCTCTATATGTCCACCAAATACAGAGCACTTTTACTGTAGCTTTCTGAAAAGAATTCACATTGACATGTATAGAGTATTTCTGTGGCTACATGGATCTATGCTAACACAAAGCTACATTACTGGCACAATTCCCATATTTAGTCATTGGCTGTGTCGAGCTTATCACATGACCTAATGTAAGAGTAAACCATAGTATCAGTCCCAACTCGTGCTCATAATTAACCTTAGTATTGCAAAAACAGTGAAAAACTGAAACTCTGTCTCACTACACAAGCTGCAATCAGATGTGACATCGCTATCAGTAGGGTAACTGACGTGTGATAAGCTTGAAATACTCACATGCACAGATATGCACACTGTTGCCATCTCATTTGTGTTTGGACGAGGTCCGAGATGTATTACTTTGGGAGCAACAATGCTCTGTGTAGTTGGTTAGCATTATCTCAATAAAATAAGTTTTGAGTATTGAAAATATATTTTTATTCTAAGATGGTAGTGTTGGTTTCTACTTGTGCTTGTCACAATCAATATAAAATGCATGCTACTGCCTTCCTCAGTGTGACCCAAGAGACCCAAATAGAGAAAGCCAGGGGTTATGAAGAAAATAAGTCATTAAGATGCACTATCTCAAATTATACACTAAAAAGTACATTAAATTCACTAACCGTTTATCTGTTTTAGAGCATGGTGTTTGCACATCTAAGCTTCGGAGTTCAATTAAAAAAATATGAAAATGTCTAAACCCTTAAGGGGCTCTGGGTAAATGTCTACTAAATGTTGTAAATGCTTGACAACCAAACTGAAATGTTAGAGTAATGCATAAGAGCTTAAATCATTGTTTTATTTATAGGTGATAACAGCTTCACACTAATTAGGTTGTGATAACACTATGTAACAACACATCCAAGGTGAGACAGATTTGCTTGGAACAAGTCAAAAATGTATGGACATGCAGAAAATGTGGAGAAAGGAGAAAAACGTTAATCAGAAATAAGAGGCTCTTACAGTATGAACATATTTGTATGCATGACAGGTTTAACTGCAACACTCAGTAAGCCAAAAAGCAAACAGAGCTTGTAAAACATTTGTGATAGTTTAAAATAGTTTAAACAAATACCAAATAATCTACAGCTTGCCTGTCTGCAAGGCACCAATCACAGTCTCTGCCACAGATGCGTTCAGTAAAACAAAAATACTAGCTAAGTAAAAAATGAAATAAGTTTTTTTAAAGTATCTTCAAGCTCTCATTTTGACCATTCAGAAAACTGCAAAGGTCCTCCAAAAACACTTATCAAAACATGGTCTCACTTTGCATAAACGGGCTTTCCCTGTCCCATGCAGATCCCCACCAATCACAATTCTAATCAAAATAAGGGTCAAGTGTGTAGGAGGTTTTGGAAGGGGTGATCCAGTGCTCTGGGTTTCAATAGACTACAACTGGTTCTTACGTCTTCTGAACTAATTACTGGTGTGTAAAGATACTACTTTTTGAGCACAAGGACATTACGGTGGTTGGGTGGTCAGGTGACCGGAATGGCTCCTCGGTGTGAGTGACGGCAAACTAATTCAATTCACAAGTATTCCGTTTCCAAATCAGATGCTATCAACGAACATCCCGTAACTTAAAACACGGTACCCTTTTAGCCTGTGATCAATGTACGAACACAGAATACGATGTGATGCATCCATCGTCAAGTGAGTAACAAGTGAATGCAACAGAGCTTGTTGAAACATTTTGATATTAATACTGGAATTGTACAATATTGGCATTATTATTATAGTACCTATAGCCATACAATGGTTAAGCATGGAAAGTCTACAGTGATCCCAATTTATTTAGCAGTTCAGTGTTTTAAGCCTAGGTGTCAGAACACTCTCCTTGTTGCACAATCTCCTGTAAGATCTTCTGGTAGAAAGGGGAATAAACCAACTTGTTGAAGTTGACCAGACGACTAAACTTGGTGGCTATCTCTTCCAGCTCTTTGTGGACTGGGGCTAGGCCCCCCGGCAGATTCGGAGCACTCCTGTGATTTGACTCCAGGAAAGTAAGCAGGTATGTCTTGATGCGGGAGTCTGAGACAGGAAAAAAGTTGAATATATGCCATCATCAGGAACAGAACTTGTTAAAGCCACGACAAAACACGTTACAAAAACACACCCAGTGTTTTTCCTGTGGAGGTTAGGTTACCTATTAGCTTGCGGATTACATTGTCTGGGAGAGTGACAGCTGAGATCTGGCCTTTCAAAATACTCCACCGGTTGATGGAGAACGGGGAAAAGCCATGTTCAGACAGACATCCAGTTAGCTCCACACACATCCTCTCCCCAATGGTAGCCAAGGCTTCATCCACACTGAAAGATCTTCAGACCAAAGTGGTTAGGTGAGCTTACGAGGCTTCTGGATATTCTGCCAAGAACACAATATGAGTTTTAACGTGTACTCACGGTGTGTGCATCTCTGCAAGCAGAACCGCTATGATCCTCTTCAGTCTGCTCATAAGGCCCGGTAAGCCTGAGATGGCCTCCCCCGCGGTGTTGTACACTATGAGCAGCACAGACGCCATCAGAACCAGCTGCTCCAGGTCCTGCTGCATCTCCTGGAAACGCAACTGGTCCATAAGGACAGTCTAGGACAAACAGCACAAAGTCAGAGACACGGGTGACAAAATCATGTCAAAGTCTGTCCTCAACCACTGGTAGGCCACAGGCCTGCTCAAGGCGTATGACCGACCTACCTCAGGGAACAGATCCGAGGCATGGTTCCACTTCAGCAGACGCAGATAAGCATGGTTGTGCACGGCGAGAGGACTGAGGGAACTGTCCGCCCCACCCGCCTGGCCTTCGTGGAACAAAGATTTAGCCGATTCTTGAAGCCACCTCTCAGTGAAGTCTAAGGCATCTACAAAACAGCGGTACGTTTACTCAAAGACTTACGTTGACATGTGCATTATGAACAGTAAGCTTCAAGCAGCTTCTAACAATGATCCCCTGAGACCGTATATAATGTCCTCCTTACTGGGTTGTTTTTCAACAAACTCCTGGAATTTCTTCCGTTCGTACTCAACGGATTGCTGCAAGAGTTGGGGTCGGAGGCTGTTGACTGCAAAGTTTGCCATATCAAGCTTCATTTTATCCATCACTGGAAATATCGCCCTATGAGACAGCATGTACACATAAACAGTGATGTAAGAAGTTCTGGTCACAAATCTTAGGAACATAGGGACTTATGTTAGAATGAGGGGAAAATGGAAAGACATCAACAGTAGCTCATTAATTTATCATTCAAAAGGCAACCCCATTGCCACACTCAAAACAATTGACTGCTAACTTACTTTAATAGAGGCACAAGATCTTTGATTTCTCGAAGCTTTCCGATTTCCTCGTCCCGGCTTGGAGCGCAGAGTGAACCCATCATACTTATGACAAACATAACAACCTTATCGATGTCCAGAGCTCCATTTTCAGCCTGCTGTTGGATTAGAGGGAGGTCAAGCACCTCTTCAATTTGGGCCCTCAACCGCCCATGTCCCGGGAGCAGAAAGGACAGCAGAGTCTACAGTGGTGGAGAGAGTGAATATTTAAAGCAATCTTGCTGCCCCACATGATGACACCTGGCCTAGCAAACATCTATTGATATTATGTGGCTTGGTAATTTCTCTCCAAATGTAATACATTCATCTAACCCTCAGATGTTTTACCTCTTTAATCTCTGCAAGAAGTTTGATGGCATGATTATATGATGGCGGCTTCTCACTCAGTTGGGCCTCCAGAACATCCCAGAAGGCTTTATGCATAATCTCCTTGACTCTTTTTTCCAAACTAGGAACACGGCAATGAGAAAAATGGCAATACTAAATAAAAGAAAATGCCTTATGAAAACAGGGTGGCAAGTTGTGCATGGCAGAATACATACAATCACAGCCACTTCTATTCAGCACACTATCCCTAGAGCTCACCTTCCTTCAGCGGGCTCACAGGGCTTCAGCTGGAAGTCTGTGTTCAGTACGATTTCATGAGCCAGCGCCATGTTGGTCACACCTTTTGCTGTCTCCATAAGCTCCTCTACTGACACAAATCTTGGTGGGCTGGCTGTAACAAAAGGCACAGCCAATAAAGTTACATGACATCAGCAAGTTCTGGCCTTCAAGCCTTTATATAGAGTAAAGCAGATGTTTGAACCATCGAGGCAGCTATTGTCTTTCTCCAAACCCTGGAGGTGCTACTCACACTGCGGACTGTTCCCTCTGTGAGGACTAGGTGTGCCTCTCCGGACTCTCTTACTAAGGGACTGTTCAGAGGAATCTGTCATTTTCTCTGTGCCCTTGTCATGCTCATCCCCAGGTTTGTCCGATTCATTGGGCATGTTGTTCCTTGCACTCTAGGCTTTGGACTGAAAACTAAATTAGGAGCATACACAATATTTTCAGATACATACTGCCTGACCACAAGGATTAAGAAAACCATATTAAGGAATATTAGGGGGAATAAATCAGAATTCTATCTAGGCGATGCATACAGTGTTCTGTGACCAGCACTTTATATTGCGGGCTTAGGCAGGTGATGTTCTATCGGCTACCTCAGACTGTTCATTTTGTTAGACGATCAGAAAGCAAATTGTAAACAACATTCCCAATACTGATAAATTACTGAAGATCTTTGGCCAGGCGTAAAATAGACTGACAGTCGGAGGGACTAAATACTAGGTGGGCCTCCGGCTGTCTGGCTAACAAAACAATAACACATGCGACACAACGATTAGTTACCTACATAGCCCGACATTCATTCTCTTTCACCTGACTAAACTAGCGTAGCATGAAAAACCATAAGAATGAATCTGGTAAGATACCTAATCAAAGTTTACTTCAGGCATGGTGAGCATTAAAGAAATAAGTTGTTGGTCTCCGTTGAAAATGAATGAAGTCTTCCGGCATTGGGTGGGGCCAGAGTGACGTCAGCCCTCGATGCTCATCATTACGTCAACGCTAAATTAACACTCAAGTGTAAACAAACAAGCAATTGAAC